>BQNB010075867.1:0-31338 GCA_026074375.1 Tanacetum coccineum | reverse complement strand
TTTCTAACCCTTCTGAACTGGATATAGAAAATGCTTCAAACTGTTGTTTTAGAACAACTTTCTGCATCTTCTTTGAATTTCCATTATGAATTACCTTCCAAACATCATTATTAATATATTCAAGGTAATGCTCCATCTCCATAGCCCATATACCATACTCTTTCTTCAGAATTAGGAGTTTGATATTTGAAATAGTAGTTGTTGTAGGAGTGAGTTGTTGTTGTTGTTGTTGTTTTGGTTTATTGGTTACAGTACCACTGTTTGATGCTTCTTCATGGTATGATGCTTCATCATCACTAAGATGTTGAGAGTAATCATCATTAGCAGGTTGAGACATTTTTCTAGATCTTAAAGTGATTGTTTGTGTTCTTGTGATTCTTCTTATTTAGAGTCCCTCTAGAGGCTCTGATACCACTTGTAGGTCAAAAGTCTTTGATCTGATTAGCCTTTTGTAAGCTAATAGCTAACTTGAATAAATCCAAATCAACTATAAGAGAGACAATGACTATGAATACTATGTGCTAATGCGGAATCTTAACACAAGTACTAAAAAGAACAATTGTAAAACTAACTTCGTATATTGCTATTGATTTCTATTAGGTTTAGATATATCAAACACTATGCCGTAGGGTTCATTTTATACACCAAGGAAACCCTAATGGGCTTTACAAACATGTGAAAGGATAATGCATATCCTTTCCTAAGATATCTCCTAAGATATCTCTAAGATAACTATTATAACTATTCTGTTACATAAACATACTTAACTAGACAAGGCCAGTACTAACTATAGTACTGCCATACTTAACTTAGTACTGGCAGACTTAACTATGTCTACCATACTTAACTCTATAACTACCAGACTTAAGTCTGTTTACAATAATTCCTAACAAAGTGCATATGTAAAAGATGGGACAAAGAGGTGTTAAAGGAATTTTTCATACACCTTAGAACGTAAAAGTCCCAAGGGCACATCGGTAGAGAGGTGTGTGTTAAAAAGGTTGAACGATGTTGAGGTCTTGGGTTCGAGCCTTGCTCACCCAAGATTTTCCTTATTCCCCTTTTTTTTATTTTTTCAAAAACTTTTTGAACAAAGTTATAAATCAGCTTAAAATAAGCAACTTTTGTGAAGATAACTTTTTCTAAAATCCTTTAAATAAGCTGGAAAAGATCTTAAAAGAGTGACAGTTTAGACTTAAGATACATTTGGCTTTTTCACTAAACTAGATTAACTAGAAAACTTGAATAAGCTGAAACAAGAACTAAATAAGCTACCTACCACTTAACACAAACCTAATAAGCAAATATGAGCAGGAATTAACCAAAAACTACAAACAATAAGTTGGAAAAAACCAATAAGCATTTTGACTCAAAACAGTTTACCAAACAGTCCAAACAAAACTGTTTGAGCTTATTTTTAAGCAAAGAAAAAGATCCTTATGACATAGTAGCTTATACCACCTTAAAGCTTATCCTATAAGCTTTCTAAATCTACTCTTGAAAAGTATTTTGAAATTCAATTGAGCAATGAAAAGGCTAACTGAAAAAGCTACTTGTTCAGATTATACTACTTTTTTTAGTTTTTTAATTTTTTTATCAAAAGACAAAGTAAGATTTGCATACCTAAAAATAGATGACTAAATAAGCTATTAAGAACAAAATAAGCCCTAACCTATTAAATTTGACCTATGAACTACTTGTATACTAAATTTCAAATCCTAACTCTAACTTAAACTAGCTGAATTTTAAGCTTGAAAAAGGCTTTTTGCCTGTTTAACTATCTGATGCAGATGACAAAAATATGACCAAAACTCAAAACCAAATGATGCAGGCTTAAGGACTTAGTTTCAACATCTTTTAAACATCAAAACATAAACAATTTGATGAACACAAATGGCTAGAACAGATTTGAGCTTAAAAGACCTAAGAAGCTGAACTTATGACTATAGGTTTTAACAACTACTTACAAACTTGATCAAAACTTGTTTTAACCTAAAAAAAGACCTTAGATCCTAACTTTATAAAACTAAATTTGAAGTTTAAAATCAATTCAAAGGACCAAATGGCTATGGACAGTACTAACTCAAGTTAGTACTGCCATAAGCCAAACACCCCTTTAAATCCTTTAAACTCATTTTCAGCTTATAATTTTAAGATTTAAGGCTTAAATCAATAATACTAGATAGTGACAAGCTATTAAAAGACCTAATGAACAAATTTCATCAATCAAATAAGCAGAATCTATAAGCTACAAGCTAATACTAATATTTTTGGTTTTTTCAACTATTTTATATCAAAATCATGTAAACTAAGATTTAAGCTAATGATTTACTATATTAAGCATTAAACATTTATTATAAGCAATAATAAGCCAAACTAAACTATTATAAGCTAAATATAAGCAGAAATAAGCTAAAGAACAATATAGAGCTATAAAAAGGAAAATAAGATCTTACAAAGGCCTTTGCACAAAACACGGCTATTAATGCTTTTAAAAGTTGATCTACAAGCTCCAGCTTATCTATGATAAGTTGGTAAGGTCTTGGAAGCCCATCCAAATCTGGCTTCCTTTCCAAATAAGTTGTGGTATATTTGAGGGTGGATTTATTGAATTATCAAACTCAGTTAAGCTTTTGTAAGCTTAACTCAGTGTAAACAAGCTTAGTGTAGTTTGAGTAGCTTAAAAAATCTGAAGAGGAGCTTATTATACTTTTTAAACCATAATTGCTAAACATAAGAAATTGAATTTAACAAAACTTTAAGGTAAAAACTTAATTTTATTAAAACTTAAGCTGTTTACAATACTTTGGAAATAAATTACATGAAATTTAAATGACATAAGCTAAAAATGAATAAGCTAAACCTATATTAAGCTACTACTACCCTAGATGATCCCGTGATTGTGAGTTGAGGCTTCCTTTTATAGGCAAGAGGAGATGCTTCTAAGTCCTTAGTGTGCTAGTTGTGTGAGAGAGTTGAGTAGCTTTCATCCTAGCCCTCCATCAACCCTTGTGTTTTTTTAAATTGATCTTGACCCTTGATTTGTTGCCACATTGACATTCTCTAATCATTGGCACGGATTGCCAAGTTGTTAGTCATTTGACATCATTGCGTGCGTCACTAATAGCTTCTTTTCCCGATTTTCTTTTCTTTATTTGTTTGACTGAGGGTTTGACTTTGGGCTCGGTTTAATATCAAAAGGGTATTGGGCCATTAGTATTGGGCTTTTGGTTTTTATATTTTTACTTAACAACCGTTAGTCCGTTTTGCATAAAGGACTAACAAAGGACTAACGATGTAATTGGATTTAGGACTTAAGGTGAAAAAGGTTTAACATTTAAAGTCCTTTTGGTAAGTTCAAGGGTTTTTCTTCACATGAGTTGACCAAGGTTGACCATGATTGACTTTTGTTGACTCTTGCTAATAAATACCCGGCTCTTGTGTACTCTTTCTGTTCTCATGTTTGTTTTTGTCTGGTTTTTGGCTCTTTTCATGTGATTCTTGTAATATCCGTACCTACACATCACAAAAGACAAAATACACAATATACAAGCATAATTTGCATTATTTTATCTTTTTAGGATCATTTTTGGTACAAAACGGATATGTGATTTCTCACATATCAATTCTCTATGATTTATTCTATAAATAACTAAACTTGTCACGTAAGTAATCTTGATCTCCAAACAATCATTATCCTTTCTTTTGTCTTTATCCTTTCTCTGAAAGTAGAAACTCTTTCAGCAGTCTTAATCTTTAAGCAGTAGTGACTTATACACCAGCAACATTAACTGTGTATAAGCAGTGGTAACTACTTAGAATATTTTCTTTAATCTTCGCCAGAAGTACTAACTTTATACTAACAGTAATAATTGTGAACTAGCAGTACTAATATATACTAACAGTAGTAACTGTGAACTAGCAGTACTAACTTTATACTAGCAGCAATAACTACTTAGCATATTTTTCATTAAAGTTAATGAACAACACTAACTTTAGCTTAGTAGCAGTAACACAAACCTTAGCAGCAATAACTTTAAGAAGGCTTTTAATCCCAACAATCCTCCCCTAAACTTGATATTCTTCTTTAAAATCTCAAGTTTCTTCATTGAAATCTTCATTAATCACAAGGAGGATGCTTCCAAATATTTCATTCAGGTACATTGCCTTCCTTAAGCTGTTTCTTGACCAATCTAAGAAGCTCAAATGCCATTTCACACTCATAATCAACTTGAAGCTTCACATCATTGAACATCTGATGTAGTGTGTGATTTGTAAGTGGATAGATCTTCTCAACCAACAGATAAAATAGCATGTTCTGCATTGTTACACAATGAACTCCACAAGAATCATAAAGCTTCCAGTTCAGCACTTTAACTAATCATTGTTGATTCTTCCATACATTATCTTCAACATGATGTTCAAACATGGTCTTCAAATTAAGAACTAAGAAATTATTCATGTATATCACTGGCTCTGTCTTCTTAAATCTTTGTAACAAGTCTTCTAATCTTGCCTGTCAAAAATTTTAAGCATTTGACTAAAGGACCCTGTACATCTTTGAACTTCCACATCAACTCTTATTATTTGATAAGTAGCCTTTTCTATCTTCTTTGTGATATTACCAGAGTCAATAATAGTTGAAGGCTGTATAGCTAAAGGTACAACATCATTGCAACCTCTTCCTTCTCTGGAAAGACTGCATTAACATTGAAGCTCTGCGGTTTCTTTATCCTCATCCACCTTCTGCTTCTTAATACCTTCTTGTTCCAACTCTTCTCCTGCTCTCTTAGAACTACCTTTCATCACTTCTGCTTCAGCTTTCTTTAAATTCTCTTCCAGCTCTGTTTCTGCCTTCTGGAACGCGCTGCCACCCAACTCAGTTTTGTAGTCAACAAAGGTATTCACCATTTTCATTGCTTTGTCAAACAATTCTTAAATATTGGCAAAGGACTTGTTCTTCAAACTTTAGGCTTCCATCCTTCCATGTTTTTCAGATAAGTACACATGATACTCCTTTGTTGAGCTCTTGTTGGTGGTCTGTTCCTCTTCTCTTCTGCTCTCTTACTGCAAATGTTTATCTTCTTTGCTCTAAAGAAGTGATCCAAGAATCTTGCCTTTCTTCATCATCCAATTCTTCTATGCTCTTGAGATCTTGGCAGTCTTTGACGCCACTAAGTTTTTGTTTTTAGTTTAAATTGTTTATAATCAGCTTTCAACTTTAAGCCTGAACATCATCCCAAGCTATGTTGGCTTTTTTATGTGTTGAAGCTTTTTCTCTACAACCTTTCTTCTTCTCGTCAGCTGTAGCTTGAAGGCAAGTTCTTCATCAAGCCTATTTGTTAAGCCTCTTCATAGGCGCACTTGTTGCCTTTGTCCTGAACTTTTTCCTGTGATGGTTGTGAGGAAATTGTTGTTGTTGTTGTTGTAGATGTACCCAGCTCAGCTCAGTAATGACAATTTCTTTCCTTGGAGTTGAAATTGTAGCAGTTGTTGTGGTTGTAGCAGCACTAACCTTTGTACTGGCAGCACTAACTGGTACACTTGACTCTTCTACAACATTGGATTTTACCTTGGGTTTTACACTTTTCAAAGCAGCAAGTGCTTGAGCCAAAGTAACTTCATCAACAGTTAAATTCACATCTTTAGTAGCAACTTCTTGTTCTGCTAACACCTCATCACCAGTCAAAGTATTCACATCAAACATATCAGCATCATCTTGATCATTAACCAGGGTAATGTCTTCATCATCATCAATAGCATTTATCCTCCCCTATTTGGATGCATCCTCACCCAAAACTTCTTCATCTCCAATGGATTCTACCCTAGCTGTAAGACCAACTTTGTATAACCTTTTAAGCCTATGAGTTCTTGACCGCCTTTTCTGTTCAAGCTTCTTAACCCTCCTCTTTAAGCTAACAATCTCTTCAGCTTGTGTGGTCTTTGTCTTCTCCAAATCAAGAACCCTTTGTTGTAAATTGGTACATAGTTCCATCAATTCATTAAGTTTCAGACTATCCTCACCACTTCGAAGTGTGTTACCTCTTGCGAGCAGTGAATCATTGGAAAGTTTAGATACATTCTACAATCTGTCACCAGAAGTACCACCCCAGAAGTACCACCCAAACAAGGCAGCTGAAGCACACATACATGGCCGTAATGACAGAATAGACATGTGTGTTCGATCACATCCTTATTCAAAGTTAACCAACGGTTAGGATTAAGAATGATATAGGGTAAGAACCTTCTAACTTTCACCAAAAGTCATAAACCAACGAGGAAGCTAAGACATGCATACATGGCCGTAATGACGGAATAGACATGCACGCTCGAACAAGCCATCATTTGCGTAAAACCAGCGGCTAATCATCAGGTGAGAGGGAAGTAAATTATTGTTAAATAAAAATCAAGAAACAAATAGATTAAGACTTAAGATACAAGTTGCTAGACACTTTTTTTCCCGACCATTACCATGATTAAGACACAACTATTTACAACGTCCTAATCATATATCAAAAACAACAACCTACGTTGGCGTTCCCGTAACGGTCAATTTCCCAATCATCCAAAAACTTTACATACTCTACAAGTCAAGTGGCGATATCTTTCACTTTGTACAATACTCTACATCATTGATTTTCAAGACGTATCAACGAATAATCGATCCTTTATGTAATTCCTTTGGTAGTTGCGAAACGATTATCTTCAAGCATTCTTTCACTTTTTGTATTTTTCTCATATTTTTGATTTTTTTTATACCTAAGCTTCAAATCTTAGTGTAGTTTCACCATCTTTATGATCATAATAATTCTGGATAATTCCTTTGTTAGTTCTTCGTTCTTCGGATTCACCATTAATTGTGATGGTAGTAAAATCACATGAGTTTTGACTACTAATATACATTCCCATTTGCAATGTGCAAATTTTCAGTCGCGCCAATGATAGAAAATGACACAAGACTTAGAAAATACAAACTTTACACTTTAAGCAACTAGCAACTGTAAATTAAACTTAATCTAACATGGTAGGTTAAGGTGTAAGTGTGTAACAAAACAAATAGTTGGTGTAATTCCTAAAGGATTGGCTCTACAGGTTTTTTTAATGGATCTTCACTCTAAAGATGAGAGTGGAAAAGGGTTTAAATTAGATTTTAACTAACCGGTGTAGTTAGTTAATAAGCAACATGTAAAGGCAATTTGTGTTAGATGCTATCATTTCATCACCAAAAACACAAAATAAGAGAAAAGATTTTATAGAGAGAAAGAACTAGAGAGAGAGATAAGAGAGAAAATGGTTACTTGCACTAGAAAGATACAAACCAATTCTAAAGTCGACACACAATAAACATCACCGGCACACTCATATTTTATAGAATTTGGGTAAACATTTGGAAACGGAGAACAAAATCCTCACAATATCTAACAAGGAGTTGTTGTGTGGGTTATGTAACACGTAATTTCACAAAAGTTTGCTTGATTTTTTATTTTACAAATTGACAAATTAAACCATTTTAGTTTAAAATTAGGACAAGTAAACATTCTAAATTTCATCCCCCCACTTTGAATTATAAACAACTTTCCTCGTTTGTATATTATATAACAATTCAATCGGAATTGAAAAGAAATTAAAAAGAGAAAAACTCCCCAGATATTTTTGCTCGTAATATTCTCATGTTAATATTGAGCAAGAATGTGTGTTGAACAACCGTCTTAAGGTTTCAAGACTCCAACACTTCAAGATCTCTTATGTAAATTCTCTATCAATATTTGTCTATATTTTTCACGAGGTCCTGTGCAAATTCTCAGAAAACAAATTCAATTCTAAGCTCTGTCTGCTGTATTCGTTTGGTAGACTCGAAAATAAATACCAAAAACTAACAGGAAGTCATAAATAACGCCGTATTCCGTCCCCAGGATTACGCTAATTGAAACCTGTATACGCTGTATTCATTTAATAATACGTCGAATAGGACTGTGCTAACAAATAAAGACTGGATAACGTCCAGACAGTCGATATGCCATATCCATAAGGTTTAGATATGCCGTATAGACAGTCTGGGAAGACAAATGTCACACCCCGCCAAGGCGGAAACGCGAGGCGTAAACAAGAATAGATATCATCACAACACATGGTGTCTATAAAAGACTACTAAACTGAAAGAATAAAGTAACGGCAAAGACACAAAGTTCATAACAATAACCCAAACCATTGTGTCTTTATTTAATAAGAAAGAGTCTCGTTAATAAATGACATCAAAACCATAAATCCATACAATATCCATGCAAACACAATTATTTCCAAACAGAACGCATAAAATAAACTCCAAGCATTCCTACGGTCCTCTTCTAGCCCACTTTTCGCTCTATCTTAGTAGCACAATTAAGCTCACCTAAAATGATGCTACAATACGTCGAACCACAATGTTGGTGATAGTCATAAGGTTTAAGGACACTAATACAATCTGTTAAATAAAACGAGTTTTACTACGATTATCATAACAAAATCATGGCTGACAATTTAAAAAAGCTAGTTATCACCTAGGCTTATCAAACACAAATTCACAATCATGTCAAAAAACGGACGGAACGTGCCCACAAGATCCACATAACAAACTGGGTTAATCCATTACCCACACGCTCGGAACCACACACTATCCAGTATTATGTTGCAACCCTACAGTAAGATTTGAATGAGTAGGGTCACCTCTACCACCAAAACCGGAACCACACAGAAATGAAGAATTCTTATTTCAATCCCTAATCCTCCATAAGATTTGGAATAGGTAGAAGCAACTACCCTCACCCCCCCGGAACCACAACAAGAAATAGGATCTTATTTTCAATCCTCCAATTAGAATTGGAATGTAGAAGCACTACCCTCAAAACCGGAACCACCAAAAATGGGATCTTATTTCAATCCTCTATTTAGATTTGAACATAGGTATAAGCGCCTAACCCTCTAACGTAACCCACACAAAAATCATAACACATTAAGCATATTAACCACAATAATAAACCACATCAAAGTTCATGCCTCAAGTAAAACCAAATAATCGCAACGATTAAACACATTCAAAACATCTTTGCATCATTTCCATCCCAATGTAAAAACATTAAAAGTGGGACTATGAAACTCACCTGATGCTAGCTTCCAAAAGATCCACAAAACTTCACAAAATTTCACGAACAATCTAAACAATTTAAGCACATAATAAGTTACCATCAATTAGGCATTCAACCTAATACGATGTAACCTCAACTATGATGGATATCTAAGCTATCTATCATAGTCCTATTCTTATTTAAAACCTTTACCCACTCTTACATATGCCATTTATACTCAATGCTACTCTTTAAACTTTCTGGTTTTAAGCAGAATTTCACTCTCACTTGCACGCCCTAAATGCACTACTTAAACACTCCCACAATTCAAAACAAAATTTATTATGCTACATATATGTCATAATGAAACCTCTATAGCTCATTCGCCCAAATCCATATCCTTTTACAAATAACCCCTTAGAAAATTCATTAAATACATAGTTGGTCCAAATTCATATCCAGAATCTGACCTTATTAAAAGTATGACAGGGTTAACTAAGCTTAGACCTCTACTATGACCTTACAGGGCCAAAATTCAGAGCACAACACAATATATGGACCTACTTCCACGTGACTTAGAGCTCTAACCCTCAATTTCTAAGTATTTCTATAGAAAAATAAAAACAAAACTGTAAATTCCGTCTCTGTTTTAATATACACGATTTTCGTAATGACCATTGACCCACTTCCCAACCGAAAAAACTTCTGAGGCCCGACTTTTCTGGAAAGTAGACTCTCTGAGGTTATCTCCAGTATGTTGTAGTAAATTATTTATTTGATCTTTATGACCGAGTTATGACCTCTACAAGTCTGACTAGTTTCGCAGTGAATTAAACCGCTAATTCGAGGATTTAAGCCCTAAACCGCATGAACATATCCGCTACTTCAATCGATCAATGATTACAAAAACCATTCAGCCATAATAACATAAACTTCTGAAAAACTAAATGCCCTAATTTATCAACCCTAATTAATAACTCCTAATTTATAACCCTAATCCATATGTACGGGATTACTAGAATTGAAAAATTAAAAGGTTTTACTATATTGAACAAGATTAGAAACTTTATACCTTAGAAAGAAAACCCAAGCTCTTTTTTTTTTCTCCTTGGAATCGCCAAACAATGAGGGGACGGGTTTGGTATTAGTTTGTATTTTATATAGGCCACAAGGATAATCCCAGATAAATCTAATTACAATTTGATTCCATTTCAAAACTCTTTTCTTTTGTTTTTTCTTTTCTAATTTTTGTATTTACTATTCATGCCTAAAAAAATATTTTTTTTCCTTTTCTTCTTAAATTAATATTTAAATAATTATTCTTTATAACTTAAGTTTTATAAAAACCCTAAGCTAAAGTGTTAAAGAAAACCATTTGCTTGGAAACTATTTCTAAAACTAACTTTTCATTTCCAAATTCACTTTCAATATAAGAAAGTTTAACCAAAAACTCTTTTAATATTAACAACTCCATGCAATTCAGAAAGTCCTTGTACGTACACTCACGGGGAGTGCGTACAGTTCCTTTAATTCTAGTGTCAGAATTGTGGCTTCCATCGCCATGACCATTAGTGCTATTTCGAAAAGTTTCATGGTTAGCAAGTGCCGCAGACACTCTTCCTTCGATTAGTTGCTCAACAGCAGCAGCTGTCATAGGGGTAGCAGCCGCAGCAGCCCTTGCACTAGTAGAGGATCTTCTTGGCGGCATATTGTTCTATTCACAACAATATAAAACATGTGAGTTTTCATAAACATCACAACATGACATGGGTACAACATATATATAACAAGATCACATCACACAGTGAGTACATAACATGACTGGGATCACAACACATAACAGAATTGAGATTGACATAACATAATACAACACATTATATATAACAAGATCACATCACACAGTGATTATATAACATGACTGGGATCACAATACATAACAGAATTAAGATCGACATGACATAATACAACACATCATATATAACTGGGAAAACATACATGATTGTCTGATACAAGAAATGAAAAATACAAATCCTACTACCGTGCTAGCTGGGTATAAAACCTATAATACTTAGCCGGCTAACATAATGATAGCTACGAATATGATATGAAAATGTAAACCTAGCCAGAACTACCAGCGCCCTCGGGATCATCTGCATGAGTCTGATCTCTAGCCTGAAGTGCCTAAATCTGTCCTAGAGTCGCTGATAACTGTCCCTGTAGTGATGAAACCTGTGCAATCAATGTCTTCATCAGTAACTCTTGTGAGGCGATACGGTAATCCTGCATCTGGGTATGAGTCTTATAAGCTTGCAGTTCATAGTGAACTGCCGAACTCAACCTAACGGAATGTGCCCAAGCCTCTCGGGAAATGAGGGCCTCCTGATCCAACAGTCGTGCAGTCTCATAGTGAAACTGTCTATCCTCGACCAATCCATCAACTCTCTAAAATAACTGAGTCTGCCTATCCTGAGTATCCTCTATCACAGCATAAATATCCTGTGTGTCCTGCTCCTGAACCGCAGCAAGCTCGGTCACTCTAGCATTGACCCCCTCGAGGGTCGTCGGTGCTACCTCCTTAACAGCCTCTGTCGGGTCTACCTAAACATCCCTAATGCCATAGCCGACCTGCTCGGCTCTCTGACGTCTGATCTCGGCATCCATAGTGCCGATAAACCCATAATCTGCTCTATGACCTCTAGTAGGTCTAGGAGCAGTAGTCGAACTCTCCCCCACCTCATACCTCGATGTGGGAGCAGTCGGACATAACCTCTTATGAGGTGGTAACTCGGCCTCAGGAATGTCCTCCCTACGGTCGACTGGTGGTGGTATGAATGGTGAGGCTGGTAGTGGTGGTAGTGGAGATGATGGTAATGGTAATGATGTGGGTACAAGTGGTGGTAAATGTAGTGATGATGGTGGAGGTGGTAGTGGTGGTGAGGGAATCTGAGGTAGTAGAGATGACCAAGGTAATAGTGGAGATGGTGGTGGTGATGGTGGTGTAGGTGCGGCAGCATACTCAGCAATGCGAGCCTTCATGGATGGTGACATAGGTTGCTCAAGTCTGCCAGTCTTTCGTGCCATACGGAGACGTGTTTGAGAAAAAGGGACCTTAGTCTGAGGTGATCTGGGTGTAGGTGCAGACTCATCAGTCTCAAATGCCTTTATACCCCTAGCTGAGGGAACAAGGTCAGTAACAGGTATTGTAGAAGAGTCGGTCGGAGCTAAGTGCTCCTCCTCCTCCTCGTCAGCATCCTCATCATCAGTATCATCATCATCATCGTCGTCATCGTAGGGCTCATCATCACTATCCCCTCCATCAGCAGGATAGTCACTCCTCCTCGGAGTCCTCTTCCGGATCCTCATCCGGATCAGAGTCTGCCACATAGCCTGGTGACAAGGCGGTAGGTGAGGCATCAGCATGTAGAGACTGGTCCTCCAAGGGTGCCTCAACATCGGATGGCACTAAGTACTCGGGGTACTCAGGCTCGGGTATGTATGGTACCTCGATAGGTGAAGGTGGGTGCTCAGGACCGGGCACGTAATCGAGAGACGGTGGGTGCTCATGTCCTGGCATATAGTCCGGAGATGGCGGGGCTACCGGCTGCATGGGGAGTCCATCGTATCCGTATACGATGACTCGTGGAGAACCTCGATCAGGCAGCTCCTCATTAGCTCCCCAGAAGATTCTCCCTGGCTCAGAATCAGTGTAGACGGATGTGTAGGTGACCGTGGATGAAGAAGACATGACAGGATCTGTAACACTCAAACAGAGTTTACATTAATACATATATAAGACCCATAATAATATACTCAATATATTGTAAACACGTATGTGAACCATGCAGCGTCTAGTATACTCAACTAATGCAACAAGTAATGTATAAGTGAATGTCTCATCAAAATCCCTTTGTATGATGCAATATGTATAAAATGGTTTCTAGTCCCACGTAAAAACATTTTGACCTGTTCTGCTATAACCTTGGCTCCCTAGATACCAATCTTTTTGTTTTAAAAACCCCACCCCCAAATAGGGTCGCAGCGGAATAAATGAGTCTCTAGGAGCGTTACTTCATAGATCAATAGCACAAGATATGAGAACGACCTCTAAAAGAGTCGTTTAAAATACGATACATTGGATTTATTGAAATTGTTTAATACAAAGCGCAACGGCTTAAATTGTTCAACATTTGATAACAAAGATTTTAGATCATAACAAAAATCCCAAGATGTAATGACTCCAAATCTTTTATGCATGACTCCTCAAAAGAGTATCCCAATGTATCCTTAGCACCTCGTGCCTCATTGACCTGAGAAAACATGCTTTAAAACGTCAACATAAAGTTGGTGAATTCATAGGTTTATGTAAATATAATGTAGGACCGTAAGATTTCCAAGTGTATGATAATGCAACAGATGCAAACATCACAAAGTGTAATTACGTTTCCCTAAGCTCATGACACTGAAGCTCGACATGTATGAATTGCAATATAAATTGCCAACATTTCCCTTGATGATGTTCTAACCCGCAACATCCCAAATTCGACATGGTATATGTCCATTGTTCGGCAAACCGACACAGTGAGTGCTACTCACCCGAACGGGGATGTCAATCCCAAATAGATCTATTTATAGCATTCGCGCTCACACAAAGTAATTGACAGTTCATGATGATGGGCACGGTGGGTTATCGCTACTTAGGCAAACACGTAATCATGATAAAATGTACACTTGCGTCCAATTTGTAAAACAATGCATGTTTCTCACCCCAAAAGTTGTAAATCATTGATATAGTAAAACATGGGGCTATGAACTCACCTTAGTGAATAGTGTTGATAATATGAATCAAGTGAGTGAGTCGACAAGCGAAATCCGAACGCAACCTAATTAAATGTAGGCCGTATGAGTACAATGTACTTAATAGTACTACATCACAAGTTATATAGTTACACCACCACCTAATAGTCTTTGTTTAGTTTTAAATGTCAAAACAATGTTTAAACCGTACTTTATTGAATAAAGGTGTTTGTATTTGTATCCGTAAAATAAAGTGTGGTTTTCGTCTCACAATTGATTGTTTGTTAATAATACATGTTTTAATATTATTATTGATTATATAATGATATTATATAATTGGTTTAATTGTTTTTATAAAATAGTGCACAAAAGTAAAAATAGTGCATATGGTTTTATAAACCTTATATCTTTATCGTTTAAACTCCGTTTTTCACGTTATTTATATCCATGGCTCCGTATTAAGAAAATATATCAAAATATTATATTTATAATATTTATGCCCTTGATGAACAGTAGTTTTAATTGTTTTTATAAAATTATATAAAACTACTTTTATATAATTAATCGTCGTAACCTTCCAAAAGTCCCTACTTTAGCACATATTTAACCCCGTTTCGCTTGTTTCCCTTTAATATTAAGAGAATTCGTATTTGAAAAGTATAATCAAATTTTTTATTTGTAATATGGTTTGGTACTGTTATGAACAGTAACAGTAAGTAAAAGTTTATAAAAATACTTTTTATAACTTTAATTATTGAAATCGTATTTTAATCAAAAGATGGTTAAAACAAATGTGTTGCATTTTATTTATATAATTTATTTTTGAAAGAAGTTTTTAACACCTAAACGATATAATATCGACTACAACAAAATTACTTTGAAAAGGAATTTATGACTCGCAACAAAAGACATCGTGATAGCAAATTAGACTCCCAAAATACCTTAAGGATTCCAATACAAAAATGTTAATTTTCTTGAAACGAACAACGACAGGAACTTCTTGGGCAAACCAAACAAACCATGAGAACTCATCCATACCAACGGTCTTAGAACCAAACCAAAAAGTATCGTCACCTTAAGACAAAGGAAAACAATCAAAACGCCGAACGGAGAACATAGAACACCAGTTCTATGATAACACCTTAGAATACCAACACGAGCTTTGGATATCTCAACGAACAACGAGCTAACGAACCAACTTAAGAATCGCGACGCCAATGCCACAGTATCCGATGGTAATCCGCAAACGATAGATGAAAGGAAACCTTACCATCTACTCAACTCGATCCTATATAATCGCTCAAACGGTTAAGAGAGGAATTCTCTAACCATACAACCATCCTCAACAGGATCTCACATCACATCTACACTACCATCTACACAACTATCCAGACTTACATCCTTACATAATACATACAAGCAACAATGATCAATGCAATCAAAGTCACAAGTCCACGTGTGTGACACCTTTATAATTATGTTCCGCGACTATAATTATAATTGCACCTTTTGACACGCGTACTTTACTTCCCAGACCACACGGGACGGGAGGCGGCGAAGGTAGGAGGGGGGGGAGAGGGCACACATCTACACATAGCACTTTAATAATAATCCAAAAATAAACTCAAACATGATAATCCCCCAAATAAAACATAAAATCCCAAATGACCAGAACAAAACAGAAGTCCACATCGTAACCCAAAAATAAAATATCAAAATCCTCGATTATAGCAACGCATCAGGTATGAAAACGAAATATAACTTATGTTGGGCCTCGCTTGGGTTTGACTTTTCTCTCTAAAAAGTCCCCCCAACTCCGCGGGTGTTCCAGTGAGGTAATACAATCTCCTGAAAAAAAAACCAACGATATCTCCTGAGGGGATAGGGGAAGGACATACTAAAACAAATAACAAAGGGGTTTATACTATTAGATCCCATAATGGAAAAGTAATATTTCAATATGTATATAGTAAATAATTCAAAATAGAAAGAATTCAAAGCTTTTAGGTACGGGAGAACAGAAGCGATATATTACATACACAAAACTTATGCCCAAAAATGCAACTAAATGAGGGACCCTTAAGCAAATAACTAGGCTCAACCACCTAGTTCTCTATAACCACAGGTCTCTGATACCAGAACTGTCACACCCCGCCAAGCCGGATAAAACACAACTTCGAGGCGTAAATAAGAAGGATATCATCACCACACATGGTGTCCTATATAGAGAATACTAAAATTAAAACTAAAGTAAAGCAAAGATACAAATGTAAAACAAATACCCAAAACCTAATGGTGTCTTTATTAATGAGAAAAAAGTTCTCTTCAATAAATGACATGCAAAAACATAATCCAAACAATTCATGCAAACGCATATCAATTCAAACAGAAAGCATAAAAGAACCTCTCAAGACCTACGGTCTACTTCTAGACACTTATCGCTCTAGTCTTAGCACCAATTAAGCTCACCTGAAAAATGATGCTTAAAAACTCCCCCACAAAACACAACACACCACAAAAACGTCAACACAACGGTTGGTGAGAGTCATAGGTTTGAGACACGCAAAACAAACCTTTAAATCCAATTAAATCATTACTGTGATAAATGAAAAACAGTTTAAGACACTCAAAACAAACCTTTAAATCCAATTACTGTGATAATTAAAACATAACATAGCAGGACATACAGCGTACTACCATACAAGCTAATATGCAATCACATCAATCCGCATTGAGACGTTCACGCTCAATCCTCACACAAAACATAACAACAATGAGACGATCCCGCTCACTCAAACAACATAAAGTAAGAAGACGATCACGCTTACTACCAAACAAATTTATAAATGCCATGAGACGATCATGCTCAAGCACAACAATTCATACCATAAAAGCAAGTAGCACATAACATACAATAGTCACATATAGCCCATGCATCATTTAAATCACATTATAACAATAACTAAAATATTTCAAAACCTCTTTGCATCATTTTCACCCCATGAAATCATAAGAAAAAGGGGCTATAAGACTCACTTGATGCTTAGCTTCCCAAAAGAATCCAACAAAAGCTTCACAAACACTTCACGGATAATCTAAACAATTAAGCACACAATAAGCTACCATCAATTAGGCATTCAACCCAATATGATGTAACCTCAACTATGATGGATATCTAAGCTATCTACCATAGTTCTATACTTGATTTAAACCTTTTCCAACTCCTACATATGTCATCTACACTTCAATGCTACACTTTAAATTTTCTGGTTTTGAGCAGAATTTTATACTCACTTAGTGCCTTGAATGGTGCAGCCTTGATACTAGCGTTGTAACTGTTGTTGTAAGAAAACTCAACTAGTGGCCAATTGTCTTAACCCAACATTTCTAAAGTCAGATCACCACATGCACGTAAGCATATCCTGAGTGTTGGATAGTTCTCTCGCTTTGTACATCAGTTGGTGGATGGTATGCAGTACGCATATCAAATTAAGTACTCAAAGCCTTATGAAGTGACCTTTAGATAATTTTGTTGTGAATCTAGGGTCGCGATAACAAAAGGATCGAGAAAGGTATTTCATGCCTTGTGACTACCTCCTTTAGGTACATCCTTGCTAATTTCTCCATGGGGTCAGTTTCCCTCATTGGTACGAAGATTGCAGACTTCGTAAGTCGGTCAACAATCACCCAAATGGTGTCATAGCCTTGCGATGACTTAGGAAGCTTTGTGATAAAATCCATTATGATGTTATCCCACTTCCATTGGGGTATCTCGGGTTGTACCAACAAACCTGATGGCCTTTGGTGTTTGACTTGACCCTAGCAACATGTTAATATTTGCTAACATTGTTGGTTGATGTAAGCTTTCATATTGGTCCACCAATATAACTTCTTTATGTCTTGGTACATCTTGTCAGAAACCCGGATGGATAGAGTATTGATTTGTGGACTGAGGCTTTGATCACAGTCCTCAAGTCACCATAACATAGCAACCAACTCCTTTCATTTAAGCATAAGGTTCCATCGGCACGGGGCTCCAACTTCTCTTTCGGTATATAATTCTTGATCATACATCTCTACATCTTTTGTTTTGAGATCTCTCTGGTTTTTGTGCTTTAGTCTGAGCTTTAAAGATTGTTTAGGAAGATCCAAAACAATTGTCATATTAAAGCTAAGACTCTTAGTAGTTTAATTGCTCTTTCCTGCTTTAAAGCTCAGACAACAACATTTGTCGTCCCGGGTGATAACGAATCTCACAAATGTAGTCACTCAACAAACTCTAAACAACGTCGTTGCCTCATATTTAAACTCATTTTAGTCTAGATGTATTGTATACTCTTATGATCTGTGAACCACGTACACTTTGGTCCCATCAAGTAGTGGCTCCAAATCTTTAGAGACAATCTCACTGCCACCAAGTTCCGAATCATGAGTAAGTATAATTTTTCTCTTGACATCTTCAATTATCGTGACGCAATAAGCAATCACCTTTCATTATATACATCAACACCCGCAACCCATTACTTTATGTGACACCATCGCAATAAAACAATGAAAGCTTCAGGCTTCCTGAGTGAGAGTACTTTAGGTGCGCTACATAAATTATTTGTTAAATGTCTGGAAAGCTGATTCCTGTTGTCACCCCATTCAAGGCGACTTTCTTCGAGTACGTTGGTCATCGGCTCGAGATTTTTGAAAACCCTTCAATGAATCTTCAGTAGTATCCAGCAAGACCTAAAAATTAACGAATCTCCGTTGGTGTTTTAGGAGACGCCCTATCTTTATAGATTCGATTCTTGGCAGGTCCAAGTGAATACTTGAAGTCAATCACGTGACGAGAAATTGTTACCGTAGGAATCAAAATTCACTATTTGGACAACTTAGCATATAGCCATCCTTCTTAAGCAGTTCTAAAATTGCCTTAAGATGTTCTTCATGTTCCTTTTTGTTCTTTGAATAAATTAGTATATCGTCAATAAAGACAATTACAAACTTATCCAAGTATGGTTTGCCTATACTCGGTTCTTGAGGTCTGAATACGCAGGTGCATTTATTAAACCAAAGGCATTCACTTGGAACTCATAATGACCTTACCGTGTCATAAATGCCGTCTTCGGAATAATCCTCTTCTCGCTAATCTAATGATGATGAATAACTCGGGGCCGTAAAGTCTATCTTCGAATAAACACTGGAACCTTGTAGTTGGTCAAATAAAATCATCATCTTGGTGAGAGGATAACGATTCTTCACCGTCAGTTTATTTAATTCTCGAGTAAGTCGATGCACATCCGAAATGATCCGTCCTTCTTTTAACAAACAAGACCGGAGCTCCCCAAGGTGAGGAACTAGGTCTTATAAAGCCCTTTCGGATAGCTCTTGCAGTTGCTCCGACAATTCTTTCATTTCGGAAGGAGCTAATCTATAAGGTGCTCGTGCTACAGGTGCAGCACCAGGTACCAAATCGATCTGGAATTCCACTTGTCAAGTCGGTGGAAGACCCGGCAAATCTTCAGGAAATACCTCAGGAAACTCTCGAACGATTGGTATGTCCTCAAGTCACTTCTCCCCCGAATTGTCTTCAATCTCCTTTGTAGTAACATATGCCAAAAAGACGTGATGTCCTTTCAACAAGTATTTATGAGTTTTGGTACACGAAATGATGTTCAAACGAGTCCCGTTTCCCCAGCTGCTTCCATCATCATGGACAATTAAGGTTTCATTTCCCCAGGGAATACGAACAATCTTCTTGGCACAATCAATGACAGCATGGTACTTTGCCAACCAATCCATACCAACTATGACATCGAAACTACCAAGTTCTACGGGCATTAAGTTAATGTTGAAGGGATGATCTAAGAAGTTTAATGTACAACCCCAAATGATAGTGTTTATCCTAATTATTTTCCCGTCGGCTAGTTCAACATCATAATAATGGTCTAATGTAGTTGGTGTGATATCAATTAGGGAACTAAATGTAGTAGATACAAAACTCCTATCGGCAGCGGTATCAAATAAGAGATAGATTGCATAGCGGTCATTTAGAAGAAAACTTACGTGTAACGAGTGGAGTCCGGTTGTCCCCGCTTGCCACCACGTACACTTTCGCTGGGGCATTGCTATTCCCACCTTGATTACCATGGTTTTTATTCTTTAACTTTGGGCAGTCTCTCTTGAAATGCCCCTGAACACCACACTCATAGCAAGTGCCAGCATTCTGAGTTGTTCCGGAGTTCCCACGATTGTTATTATTACCATTGGGACCAGAACTCCTACAGTCACGAGCCAGATGGCCGATCTTCTTGCACTTATTACACCTGGGAGCACATGGCCCTTTGTGGTGATAGTTGCATTTTGTACACAAGGGCAATGATCCCGTGTACTCCCTCTTTTCACCAGGCCCAGCAGTGTAAGCCCTCCCAGTGTTCTGCCTCTTGTTTTGTTGTTGGTGCCCCTGATTGTTTCCAGCATTAAACTCCAACTTTCTCTTCTGCTCAGCTTGTCTTTCAGCAATAGTGAGGACTTTTTTATCCATCTAATCATTAGCAAACTCAATTGCTTTTTCCATCGTCTTAGGTTGATATGACATTACATTTCCCCGAATCATATCAGGAAGTCCACCAACTATTTCTCAATACATCTGATTCATATGGAACATCATTAAACACATCAGTGCAAGCTCTTTGAAATCGTAGAGTGTAACTTGCGACATCAGTTACCCTTTACCTTTAGGTGTCCATAAGCATTAAATTTTAACTTCTTGATTTCACCCCTTAAGCAGTATTTTACTGTCATCATCTTCTTTAGTATCTTCCAGTCCATAGCATAAGCAACATCTTGAGTAACAGTCTTCATGTGGGAGTTCCACCATGTTAGAGCATTTCCAAGGAAAGTGTAAGTAACAAACTTAACTTGGTTCTCCACGCACAGTTTGCTGATATGGAATACTCGATTCCATCTTCTTGAACCAGTGTGACAACACAACCACTCCTTTATTACCCGTAAAAGAAGGGGCTTGCAAGTTAGAAATCCTTATACATACACTCTCGTGGAATGCGTACTGTTTCGCTTATTACAGTGTCAGAATTGTGCTTCAGTCGCCCTGACTCTTGGGTTCGATTAGCTGTTCAAACATGCAGCAGCTGTTCATAGGGGTAGCAGCTTGCAAACAACCCTTGCAGTAGCAGAGGATCTCCTTGGTGGCATATTATTCTAAATCATAACAATATAAAACACGTGAGTTTTCATAAACATCACAACATGACTTGGTACAATGTTACATAACAGATCACATCATACAGTTGATTATATAACATGACTGGATTCAACTCATAACAAAATTGAGATCGACATGACATAATACATACACCATCATATTATACTGGAAATCATACATGATTGTCTGATACAAGAAATGAAAATACAAGTCCTACTGTCGTGCTAGCTGGGCATAAAACTCATAATACTTAGCCGGCTAACATAATAATAGCTATGAATATGACATGAGAAGTGTAAACCTAGGCAGAACTACCAGCGCCCTCGCGATCATTTGCATGAGTCTGATCTCTAGTCTGAAGTGCCTGAATTTGTCCCAATGTTGCTGATAATTGTCCCTGCAGTGATGAAACCTGTGCAATCAATGTCGTCACCGAATGAATCATGTGAGGTGATTCAGTAATATTGCATCTTGAGTAATGAGTCCTATATGCTTGCCAGTAATAATGAACTACCAAACTCAACCAACAGAATGTGCCCATGTTCTCGAGAAACCAGGGCCTCTGATATAACAGTCGTGCAGTCTCATAGTAAAACTGGGTCATATAGACTAAATCAATCAAATCTCTTTGAAATAACTGAGGTCTGCTATCCTGAGTATCCTCTATCACATCATAAATATCATGTGTGTCCTGTTCCTGAACCGTGGCAAGCTCGGTCACTCTAGCATTGACCACCTCGAGGGTCGTCGGTGCTACCTCCTCAACAGCCTCTGTCGGGTCTAACCAAACATCTTTAATCCCATAGCCGACCTCTTCGGCTCTCTGACGTCTGGTTTTGGCATCCAGAGTGCCGATAAACCCATAGTCTATCCTATGACCTCTAGTAGGTCTAGGAGCAGCAGTCGAACTCTCCCCACCTCATACCTCGATGTAAGAGCAGTCAGACATAACCTCTTACGAGGTGGTAACTCAGCCTTAAGAATGTCCTCTCTACGGTCGACTGGTGGTGGTATGAATAGTGAGGGCGGTAGTAGTGGTATTGGTGATGATGGTAATGGTAATGATGTGGGTACCTGTAGTGGTAAATGTAGTGATGATGGTGGAGTTGGTAATGGTGGTGATGGATGTAGTGTATGGTGATGAGGCTCTCAATCTAATCCCGGCTGCTCTATAGCCTAACGGTGCCTCAGCATAAGTGGGACTATCAACAGTAGATGGTGGTAGGGGTAATGGTGGAGACGATACAGGTAGTCGTGGTGAAGGAATCTGGGGTAGTGGAGATGACCAAGGTGATAGTGGAGATGGTGGTGGAATGGGTAAGGCAAGAAGTCTCTCGACCTCCTCCTCTGATGGAAAAGGCATAGGTGCTTCGGGTCGGATAGATATCCTAGCAGTGTGCCGTCTGGGTGATGGTACAGGTGTAGGTGCAGTCTCATCAGTCTCAAATGCCTTTGTATCCCAAGCTGAGGGAATAGGATCAACAATAGGTATAGTAGGAGAGTCGGCCGGAGCTAGGTGCTCCTTCTCCTCGTCATCATCCTCATCCTCAAAGGGCTCCTCATCCTCATCATCAGTATCATCATATCGTCGTCATCATCGAAGGGCTCATCATCATCATCCCCTCCGTCAGCGGGATAATCAGCATGATCCTCCTCGAGGTCCTCCTCTGGATCCTCCTTCGGGTTCGAGTCCGCTACATAGCCTGGTGATAGGGCTACGGGTGAGGCATCAGCGGGTAAAGGTTGGTCCTCCCAGGGTGTCTCAGCATCAGATGGTGTTAAGTACTCGAGGTACTCAGGCTCAGGTACATATGGTACCTCGATAAGTAAAGGTGGTTGCTCAGGACCGGTGACATAATCAGGAGACGGTGGGTGCTCAGGTCCTGGAACATAGTTTGGAGATGGAGAGGATACCAGCTGCATAGGGAGTCCATCGTATCAGTATACCATGACTCGTGGAGAACCTCCGTCTGACAGCTCCTCGTCAGCTCCCTAAAATACCTTCCCTGGCTCAGAATCAGTGTAGACATATGTGTAGGTGACTGTGGATGCTGAAGACATGACAGAATCTGTAACACTCAAATAGAGTTTACATTAGTACATATATAAGAGGGAGTTTGTCAATGATACAAGAGACCTGAATGGCCTCATCCATGTTCATCTTATGTTGTGTAAACCTTCCAAGTATGCCAAGAAGTTCATTGTATTATTCCATAACTGGTCTTGGATCAGTCATTTTGTAATTGGGAAAAATACTAATAAGGAACTTCTTACTTGATGCATCCTCAGCTATATATTTGGCCTCTAATGTAACACCCCCAAATAGGGTCGCAGCGGAATAATGAGTCCGGGAGCGTTACTTCATAGATCAATAGCACAAGATATGAGAACGACCTCTAAAAGAGTCGTTTAAAATACGATACATTGGATTTATTGAAATTGTTTAATACAAAGCACAACGGCTTAAATTGTTCAACATTGAAATAACAAGATTTTAGATCATAACAAATATCCCAAGATGTAATGACTCCAAATCTTTTATGCATGACTCCCCAAAAGAGTATCCCCAATGTATCCTTAGCACCTCGTGCCTCATTGACCTGAGAAAACATGCTTTAAAACGTCAACATAAAGTTGGTGAATTCATAGGTTTATGTAAATATAATGTAGGACCGCAAGATTTCCAAGTGTATGATAATGCAACAGATGCAAACATCACAAAGTGTAATTACGTTTCCCTAAGCTCATGACACTGAAGCTCGACATGTATGAATTGCAATATAAATTGCCAACATTGCCCTTGATGATGTTCTAACCCGCAACATCCCAAATCCGACATGGTATACGTCCGTTGTCCGGCAAACCGGCACAGTGAGTGCTACTCACCCGAACGGGGATGTCAATCCCAAATAGATCTATTTATAACATTCGCGCTCACACAAAGTAATTGACAGTTCATGATAATGGGCACAGTGGGTTATCGCTACTTAGGCAAACACGTAATCATGATAAAATGTACACTTGCGTCCAATTTGTAAAACAATGCATGTTTCTCACCCCAAAAGTTGTAAATCATTGATATAGTAAAACATGGGGCTATGAACTCACCTTAGTGAATAAACTGATGTATATGAATCAAGTGAATGGAAACGTCACGGATAAGACCGAATGCAACCTAATTAAATATAGGCCGTATGAGTACAATGTACTTAATAATACTACATCACAAGTTATATAGTTACACCACCACCTAATAGTTTTTGTTTAGTTTAAAATGTCAAAACAATGTTTAAACCGTACTTTATTGAATAAAGGTGTTTGTATTTGTATCCGTAAGATAAAGTGTGGTTTTCGTCTCATAATTGATTGTTTGTTAATAATACATGTTTTAATATTATTATTGATTATATAATTATATTATATAATTGGTTTAATTGTTTTTATAAAATAGTGCACAAAAGTGAAGATAGTGCATACGGTTTTATAAACCTCGTATCTTTATCGTTTTAACTCCGTTTCAAGTGTTTCTTATGTCCACGGTTTCGTATTAAGAAAATCTATCAAAATATTATATTTATAATATTTATGCCCCTGATGAACAGTAGTTCTAATTGTTTTTATAAAATTATATAAAACTACTTTTATATAATTAATCGTCGTAACCTTCCAAAAGTCATAACTTACTCATATTTAGTCCGTTTCGCTTGTTCTTTATATATATGGATTCGTATTTGAAAAGTTTAACCAAATTTTATATTTATAATATGGTTTGGTACTGTTATGAACAGTAACAGTTAGTGGAATTTTATAAAAATACTTTTTATAACTTTAATTATTGAAATCGTATTTTAATTGTATCTCTTTCGTTTTAATTCGTTTTTTAGTGATTCCTATGTCCACGTCTTCGTAATTAAAAACTATATTTATGAAAATTATTTCCCAATAGTATACTGTCGCGAACAATAACTTATTTTTATAAATTTACTTTTATAAAAATACTTTTTAACTTAAACTTGTAAATAACGTACCACCTTCATTTTAAATCCGTTATTCGAGTTTCTTACGTCCTTGGATTCCTTATGAAAAGTACTATATTTATAAAATATTTATTTTTATATATATCAGATCTGTAACAGTAGGTATTTGTATAAAATCACTTTTATCCATTTAATTATTGTAAACTTAAAAATATCATATCTCCTTCGTTATTGCTCGGTTTTTCAAGTTTCTTATATGCTTACGATCCTTGTGATAAGTAATAATTGAATAAAATATAAAATGTATACCCTTATACATGAATTCAAACAGTAGGTTATAAAGTTAATTAGGGTTTTGTGATTAATAAAACAAGTTTTATAATTCCTTTTATTTAGAAACTTTGCACCATTCTTTCACCAAGTGTTATACCATATTTCTCACATATATTAAGTCTTATAAATGTCCACAATACTTGTCCAAATGAAATCCATGTCCTCATGATATTTTTATACATAAACTTGTAAATAAAACTTTCAATACAAACTAATTTACAAACTAAACTTATAAATTAATTTACACTTATATAGAATGTTTACTTCTATTTTAAGTATCATTTCACCACCAATAATATAAGATTTGAATTACATGTGTCTTTGTAATATTCCATAAATCATAAAATGAACCTAGGTGGTGTTTAACATATATAACAAGTATGTACACATAAGATAATGAATGAATGGAAATGAAATACTTAAATTAGACCTTATAGGAGATGAGTAGGATGATGAACACAAGATAGAAACCCTAGCCAAGCTTCCAAATTCAAAACCTTAATCAAGAAAACCCTAAATATGTTTTCTTGATTAATCCTTGTTAAACCTAAATCCAAGCTTGTAATAACCTTGAGTAGCCTTAGATGATTTTAGAATGAACACTAGAATACTTAAAATGCTTTTGAAAATCAAAGAATATGAAACCCTAGTTTATAAATGTTAGTCGTGGGTTTTGGCTTATTTTTGAGAGAGTATGAGTGTTTTTCTTGTAAAAGAGAAAGTGTATGAGTTAGTTACATGTGACTTACTACTTATAGTATCTTGGGAAGTCCTAATACTACCTTAAATCAAACCATAGGGTGTTAGTGGTTTCAAGTACATATGCAAAGAGCTCTCCTCCTCCCAAGACCCTTCCACGGCTGAAATGGTGTTTAGGGTACAAGTGATGTGCCAATTTATGGATACATGGGATGAGGTACTAGTGTGTAAGGTTTATAACATGTAAAGGTAAGAGTTAGTGGGTCTTTGCATTTTATTTCTTTGTGTAAACCTCCTAACCGGCCATGAGGCTTATTTGGTTCATAAATAAGTTAATTTTTGTGTATTGAGTATAAAAGTGGGTATTTGTTTGAGTATAGATAGGTATAGGTGCTTCCGGGTATGCTCGAATGTAATTTATTGCGAAACGTAAGCGTTTTACGTAACCAATAATAATAAATTATAAAAAGTTATAAATTATACTCTTAATAATCATATAACACTTGTTTGACGTAAACTTTTATTTGTTTGGTGTCTGTTTACGTTGAATGATGATTTTTAATTTACGCGATTTAACTATAAAATAATAATTAAAAGCGAACACGTAAAAATCCTAAAAATAAATAATGAAAATAATTGAGTCGGGAAATGACCTGAAAATGTGAAATATTACATTTGGTAGTTTTAAAAGAGAGAGTGAAAGGTGTTTGTGCTTTTTAGAGAGAGAAACATAGAGAGATGAAAAATAACGATGGAGTAATTTTATTCATTGTGTTAGGTTTTTATACTTTTTAGGTTTATGATTTATAATTAATACATTTAAATAGTGCTTCATAATGAGTTGAAATGGATAGACCGTTACAAATGAACTACATTAATACACTTAAATAGACTGTTACAAATGGACTATATTAATACACTTAACTAGAGTGTTACAAAATAGACATTTAATTTTCAGTTACATCGACCTCAATATTGATAAAACATATACATTATAAACTTTCCCAAAAAAGAAATGTTTTTTACTTAATTCTATTTTAAAAAAATTAGCTAAATGCTTTATAAAGTAGTAGAGATAAAGTACAAGTAATTAAATAAATGAGAGTTGAAACAATTATATTAGCAAGTGGCAACCCATAAAAAGGGATATTGATTTGCACACTCTAAAAATTGATTGAGACACTCTCATCTGTGCATTACATAGTTGTATCAGAGTTCACACAATACTTTATATGTTTGTATAATGAGTGTCCCAATCAAAATTAAAAGCGTGCAAATCACCTCCCTGAACATGTTGGAACCAGGAACATTTGTGTCCCCTCAAATATTATGCTGGTGCATACATTAATTCTATCACACTTCATTTATTTGCTCATATTAATTTATGTCATCACATCATAAAAATAAAATGGTATATATACGTACATATTTGCATAACGAATATACTTCAGTAATTCAAAGTTTTCGCTTTAACGTCCTTCATCTTGGTTATATCGATCGGGCTTTATTGAGTAAGAGTACTTTCAAATAATAGGTTTGCTTAATCAAACGTAATTTTCATAATCAAACCAATTAAACCAACAAGAATGAAAGCAACTCTATAGCTGATTAATTATAATTACGTCAAGTCAAGCTTGAACTCGACTATCTTACCTCATCTCGAGTGATATTTATGTAGGGAAAACAGTTACACTTTTATTTATATAAATTAATTACAATAAATAAATCAACAGTAAATATTATAATAGATCAGAATGGGGGTAGAGCAGAAGACAAACTTTTATTTGACGACTAACTAAAGAAAGCCAATCTAATTTCAAGGCTCTTGCTATATTTAACATGTTTCCATATTCAGATTGGTCGTTGTTTTTAGGTACAACGACGTAATAGCTAATGTTTGCCGCAGTGAAGGTGCTTCGTTTTAAGTTGGGTAGGCAATAGCCATACCCCATGAATTTTTTTTATTTGAAGATATATATTTATTAGACTTGTACTACATTGGTCCCTCTAAATTTATTTGGACTATCCTTACTCTTTAGCATTAAGATTTCATGCATTTTGTAGTACTCTGCAATTACTTTAGTACAATCACAATTCATCTAATTTTTGTTATATGGATTTGAATTGTAAAATATGTTGTATTATGTAGTGTTCGTCATATAAAATAGTTTCATTATGAATTTTTGTTTATCTTGAGTAGTAATTTAATATTTCTTTTTTAATTATTCTAAAAAATGGTTACGTCTTTAAAAATAAGCTAGTATTGTGTTAGCGATATTAATTTGTGGGCTAAATATTAAATTTTTTTTGGCCCACCCTTAACTAAAATTATGGCTTCGTCATGCATAGCTAGAGAAACCAATGTAGTCTTATTATACATCATACATGCACACATGCAAACATGTATAAATGCTCATAAATCCATGATGTAAATGTAAAAAGTAAAAACATAGGAGAACATGCATGCATGTTAGAGATGTTATTAGAGAAGCATTAAACAGTGGCATGTTAGATTGTGTTTCCAAAACCAAAGACCCCTGCAGAATGTCCGGGAGACTACTAAAGCCTAGACAAACATGCTGGATTGCTGGAACACATGCAAACCCAATAAAGTCTATTGTTTATAATTTTATTATCGAAATTTTTTTCTTCTTTTTCTCTGCTAATTATATTTTTTGAACTTATGACGGACTAATTAAAGCCGTTTGAACTCATCGCAGCACAGACTCAAACTGGATAAAGCCCTCCTTTTCCGATGAGGTTGACGTGGTCATTTGAGAGTTGTTTGCACCTAGTGAGAATTAAAGTTGACACTTCATACATCTTAAAGTGACAGTTAGTGCCTTTTAACACTTCGTGGTTGTTTACGCATAGGAAGAATCAAATATTAATTAATTTGCAAACTAAAACGAGTGAATGAATGAGGTTTTTCTTTTTACACATAGCATTATTACTACCAATAATTTCATAATATGTTTCTATATCCAATATACTCCTTCCGTCCCAAAATTATTGTCCCCCGACAAAAACCACACAGTTTAAGAAAACTGCATTTATTACTGCTTTCTTACTTTTTGGCAGAATGACAGTTTTACCCTTACCTAATTAATTAAAGTCTTCTTTAATGTTTGTAATAATAATTTCAAACAAGGGTAATATAGTAAACTTGATTAAATTTCCCTATCTATTTTTAGTAGTGAACAATTAAATTGGGACATCCAAAAAAAAAACGTGGACAATAAAAATGGGACGAGGGAGTAGTATCTTGCATGTCACAAAAGATTGAATTTATTTTATGACTTAAGTAAGCAAGAATGACCAAAAGAAGTAAGTCACTTGCAAGTGTGAGAAGAACGAAAAGAAAATCATTTTTTTTTATTTACAACCGATTTGAAGTATTATTAAAAGTTGTTTTTAAGAAGTTAAGTTGTTAATTATTACTCTTATAGGTAATTAAATAGGTAATTATTACTATTATTAAAAGTTGTTAAGTTGGTCTGGAAAAGATGACAAGTCTTTAATTAGCACACAAACATCTCCACAAGCTTTGTCTCTGGTTTTAATCATTTTGTCATGTCTCTACCTATGACGGTGTTTATTTAATGTCTTATATGGGTGCTACTATTGGTACCCCCTCGCCCACTAAATAGTACGAAAAAAGTAAAAAATATGTTCTTTTGTCCCCCAGTTTACAGTGCAACACAGTTTTTTATCAGTTTCTGCTCCGTACTTTTTGACAGTTTAATACTTTTGACTTGTTAAACTTTATAATTTTCGTTTCGCATTCTGCGTTTCATTGTTTTATAATATAAACGAAATTATAAAAATAAAAAATAAATTAAAAAAAAATAAAAAAAAGAGAAAAACCAGAGAGGGTACAAACGGCTTTTCAGGGGGGTTACAAATAACATGAGTCGTTTTATATGTAAAAAGTTGTTTGTATACATTTAATAATATTTAAATGTTATATATTGAGTTCACACACAAAAAAAGTACGTCTCAAAAGCATGCATGTTTATTTACGATTGCAATTTCAAAACTTGATTACGTGTTTTAAATAACCAAACTAATAGGTAATTAGCTATAATAAACGTGTTAAGATAACCAAAACCGTCTCGTAAATTTTGATGATCCCGTGCCATTATCATAAAGAGACACTTATACACACAAAATACATATACATTAATAGCGCATGCACGAATTAAACTCGAGCTTCATGTTGTGTGTGTATATATAATAAAAGTGCATGAAATTTTGTGGCATTCGTCAAGTGTTGGCCATGTGAAAAGACATCGCCTACCCTCTTGTAAAAACGGCGTGAAGATAACTAATATGGATATATAATCGCAATGCAAACTTTTGTTTTTAAGATCGTCAAATGGAAAGTTTTATGGCATATGTATCAGGTTCGATCTTAATTCTCCCTAATTTGAAAAACACTTGAACATTGCATTATATAGCGAAACATCGTCTTTGATTAAAGGTCGCAACAATTTTAAACAGTTTTCGCGTTAGGGTTACATGTATGTAGAGGTGGCAAAACGAGCGAGAACATGTCAAAACGAGCACGGATCAAAATAGGCCGTGTGAACCGAGATGTTTTGGGTGAAAACATAGATGAACTTTCCTAGAAAAATCATGAGTATGAATGATTTATTTCCATCTAAAATCACACGGAGTAACTTTTTTAGGAAAAAAAAATCATGAGTTTAAATATTTGTTTTTGACTTTTATCATTTATATGTTCCTTGTAAGTTTCTAAGAAAACACATTCCCCGACAAGATATCAAGAAGTCCCATGAATTCATAACCTGTCATTGTAGGACACGTGTCACTATCCCATTTGTCAGGTTTAATATGTTTTTTCTACTATATATATTCAACATGATACTAGACATGTACATCATATATATCCCATTAGACCCAACGCGTTTTTGTTATTAGCTTCAAATTTTATCGATCACGGGAGGCTCGTTCGGGCCTAATGTCGATGGGAACTCGTGAAACAACCGCTGATCGAGGAGGTAGATACGATGATTATGATGAAATTGAGCTCACGCTAGCATTACCTGGAGAGTCTCGAGAAAGAAAGCTTGGTACAAAACGACAGTTTTCGGAGGTGGTGTATTTGAAACCATCCGATTCTGAATGTTCAGAATCGGATGCAAGAAAGCATGTATCAAAGTAAGTTAATTAATGTTGTTGTTGATTAATATATATA
>BQNB010075866.1:0-31338 GCA_026074375.1 Tanacetum coccineum | reverse complement strand
GTAACACTTTACTTTCTTTCCACAAAGTTCCCATCCACCAAAGAACGGAAGGATTCTATTGATTGTCACTGGGTTGTTGCCCACATGACTCCTCCTTCATGGAAACAACATCTTAAAGAGATAAGCTTGAAGAAACTCTGTGATATCCATGATAGAGCTTATATGCGGCTGACTATTCTTGACAGTATGCTAAATAATAGGACTCGTAAGCTTATATCTACCCTGATGAAGGCTAGGGCTTCTTGTGATGCCATTCGTAAAAGGGAGAGTGAGAAGGACAAGGCATATGTTGAACTTAAGAGGAAGTGCAACGATGCTTTGCATGACTTAGACAAGAATCCTCTTATGTTGGACATGCGTGCAGAGATTAAGACCTTGCAAGGGAAAGTTGACGGGCTTCATGGTGAGTATAGCAGGCTTATTCTTGAGGAGAAGAAGCGGGTTAACTATGAGCAGACTCTTGCTATCCTTCTATCGAAGTTCGAATGATTAGAGTTTGAAAGAGAGAGGCTTAAGAAGTCCAAAACCCATCTGCTTCAAGAGATAGGGTTGCGGTAGTGGCAAAAGTAGTTTCTCATGTGGCCATGGAGCTCGTTCGTACTGATTAGATGGGTCTTCTTGTTGCTTGGCTTGCTAAAGTGGCTCTTTTCTATGGCAAGTGTGTAGCTTTTGAGGAAGTGGCTGCCTTGAAGGAGCCTTTTGAGTTGGAGAAGATGTATGGCTACCGTCATCTTTCCAAGAAGGAATTTGATCAAGCTGGTGATAACTTAGCCACTGCTTCATATCCTTTCTTAGCTGAAGTCATTGCTGACCCATATTCCCCCTTAGAAAAGCTACTCTCCAAGAGACCAAAGTCCCTTCGGGCAAAACCTATTTTTTCGAAGTCTAAGCCTTCATCTTTGAAAGCTCATGATCAAATTGGTTAAATATCGCCATGTATGCATTATTTTTATCCCGCTGGGTGGTATGTACCCGTGTTATTTTGTTTTACAAACAATGCATTTTATTGTCTGTTTTGGGATTATGATATGAAGTGACCATTTATGGGTGCCACTTTTAATGGAGGATTTAATTATCACTTCCTTATATATTCAAAGCTTTTTCTTTCTTTTTAATTATACGAGGCTCAAGTGTGGCCTGTAAAATATTTATCAATCACTAAGTTTTTATCAAGCAGTCCTTCGCTTGTAACAGAGGGTTGCGACCTGATCCGCCTTAGCCCATAAGGTTTCAAAAGAAGACCTTTGGGAAGTTAACGTGAATTCGGGTGTTTTAAGTGTAAGGCTCATGTGTGGCCTTACGACACCCCTTCGAACGTTGAAACTTTTAAGTACTTGGTGTTTCAAATCGTGTAGAAAGATTTACATCATTTTGAGTATGATCACTTAGTTTGCTACACTTAGTAAATTTCCCTTAGGAAGAAAGTAGTCGAAACAATGACTTTGAGAAACAATAACTAGAAAGCGTTACATGTAAAACTTATAAAGGTTCGAACCGTTCCATGTTCAATCAACTAGGGAGCCAGAGAGTGTTTCTAGCTTGTAAGCTCCGTCTTCATAGGATTTTCCTACTACGTAGGCCCCTTCCCAGGCTGGTCCCATTTTTCCTTGGAACTCTGCCATACTTGCACTGTTAAGTTAAAGTACGTATGTACCTAGCTTGAATGTGGATGACTGGACGCGCTTGTTGTAGTACCTTTCTAGCTTTTGCTTATAATGAGCTTCCCTGATAAAAGCTATACCCCTTCGTTCTTCAAGGATGTCGAGGTCTTCTATGCGCCTCTTATCATTTTGTCTAACTCCAAATTCCTTGATTCGTTTCGTCTCCATACTTATTTCTATGGGAACAACAGCTTCAGAGCCATAGGTTAAACTAAAGGGAGTTTCTTCGCTGCTAGATTTGGGCGTCGTCCTGTGTGCCCATAATACATGTGGTAATTCATCTACTCAGCCTTGATGGCACTTTCCCAACCTTTGCTCCATGACTTTGATGATGTCCTGGTTTGTAACCTCTACCTGTCCATTTGCTTGAGGGTGGTAGACCAAGGTAAAAGATTGAAGTATGTCGAGCTTTTGGCAAAAGAATAGGAATATTCCTCAGCGAACTGCTTCCCATTATTAGAGATGATTATTATAACAACCCGTAATTTTCATCAATGTAAATATCCATGTATTAAATTAGATGCAGTGTAATATCCATCTATTATAAATATATCACCTTCTTATAGGGGAATTTTTTGCTTTATCTCATTATGCAACGTAACTTGCATCTCTAAAGTAAACGAGCTCACGCAACCTCTATCAATGCTATCTCTATCTATGTTTACATCATGTAAACCTCCTAATATGTCAAGTCTATATCTTAATACCATTTTTACCAAGTACATTATCCATTTAATGGACCATTTACAACGTTATTTCAAAACAAGCATTAAACGTTAACGTTTACATCAAAACCTTAATTATATGTAATGTATACATATAAAATGAATGTGCAAGCCTTCAAGCATGTGTACAAGTGTACAATGCACAACATTTGAATATCTTTTCCCTCATAAATCAAGTTACAACTTTCTAAAGCACAATGTATAAGCTATTTATGCCTAAAAACCTAATTAGGTCATTTAAGCTCCTAAACCATGTTTAAACTTTACACCACTTTAGAAAAAGGTACAAGCACTTAATGTATGACTCTTAAACCCTAATCTATCCCTAATCTTAACCATAATCCACATTTTAAAACCTTAAACAAAACCCTAAAACCCTAATTTCACTTTAAGCCAAAAACTAACCCCTAAAACTTAAAACTAAGCCCTAAACCTTAATCTATCCTAAACCCTAACCCTAACTAGAAATTAAAACCCTAAACCCTAACCCAAAATAAAATGAACCTGACACCCTTTTCTTTCATTTTGACCCATTTATAAGCAATCAAGCACCTCAAGTACCTCTATGACATCACCAAGCAAGCAACCAAGTATCTTACAAGAACCTCCATCACCTCTTTGTCACCTCCTTGTCCTTCTTGTAGCCAAAATCACCACAACACCTTCCACCTTGCTTAGCTACCCTTCTAGCTCTCATTACTCATCATGCTAGCTTCCATGAATCACCTCAGCTAGCCTTGACACTAATCAAACACAAAACTTGGGCACTAAGGCTTTCCAAGCCCTATAAATAGCCGAATACATGCATACCATTCATCACACCTCAAATTTCATCAAATACAACAATGGAGTCTTAACTCAGACCAAGAAGGATCAAGAGAAGTCCCTAAGCTCAGAATAGAAGCCAAGAATCAAGAAAAACAAAGCCTTGAAGTCGTTACTAGGCGTACAAACCCAAAAACCCCATTTCGACCCATTTCTAGCTCAAGTAAGCTTAAATCTTGTTCAATAAGCTTATAATCTGTATAAGAATGTTCATAATACTCTTAATATCATATATGAACTCTTGTTTGAAGCTTTGAATCCTCAAACCCATGTGTTTTTTATTAAAACCCTAAAACGACCCGTTTTGATTTTCTAGCTAACGAATCCTTTTTCTAAACTTTTATTATGTTAGAAAATTTTATTTTATCTTATTCTAATACGCTATAACCTGCAAATATTATTTGGAATCCTAAAATAAGCTTGCATGGCTTTTTGGACTTGATTTGTAAATTATTTCCATGCAAGGGGTATATACCGTAACTTTCTGAAAATTATAACTAAAGGGGCTGAAAATGTCATTTTCCTAAAGTTATAACTACAAGGACCTATCTTGCCAAGTTTCAAAGTCAAAGGTTTAAATTATATATACTTTATACATAAAGGACTAAATTTGTAAAAGTTTATAAACCAAGGGTATATATTGCCATTTTTGTATTCTTAAAAATACAAAATATATTATTTTTATACAAATTATAAAAATATATATTAATATTATAAAACTCGATTTTATCAAAACCCGACACATTAATCGTTATTAATCATCGATCGACGCATTATAAATCAATTACGTTATATATTTAACGTAATATATCACCGACTAGCTTTTGAAGAAACTTGAAATCTTATCGTATCACGTTAATAGGGAGTTTCATGTGAGGGGTTCCATTTGAGTATTTGTTTTGACGAGTTTGCTGTGTTTACGATTTAAAGTGCCCTGGCTCCTCAAACAATACTACATGGCCTCTGGATTATGATAGCTTGAATAGTGATACAATATTTCCATAAATTGATAAATCAAACTTGTACGTTAAACATCATGAAGTTTTGAAACATAAACCATCACACTAAGACTTAACATATTACCCCAGGTTGCGTGGCGAAGCCCGTTTACTTTATACACCTACAATTCTTTATTTGTCCATCATCAATTCCCTGTACTATTAAGGTGAGTTCATAGCCTCGCTTTTAAATCATCTAATGTTTCATAAACCCGCGGGGGGATACATGCTCAATTGTTTTTAATATACACAAGTACTTAAAACTGATATTGTGAGTTCATAGCATCGCTTTTAAATCTTCTAATGTTTCATAAACCCACGAGGGGGATACATGCTCAATTGTTTTTAATATACACAAGTACTTAAAACCGATATTGTGAGTTCATAGCCTCGCTTTTAAATCTCTAAAGTTCCATAAACCCTGAGGGAGATACATCTCAATTGTTTTTTAATATACACAATACTATAAAACCGATATGTGAGTTCAAAGCCTCCGGCTTTTTTAATTCTTCTAGGGTTTCATAAACCTACGGCGAGGGGGTATACATGCCTCAAATTGTTTATAAATGTACACAAGTACCTTAAAACCGATACTGTGAGTTCATACCTCGCATTTTAAATCTTTGAAATGTTTTATAAACCTAACGCGAGGGGGATACACACATGTTGTTTTTAATAAACACAAAACTTAGTAGCTTAAAACCTATTATTGTGAGTTCATAGCCTCGCATTTTAAATCTTTTGAATACTTTATAAACCCCGAGGGGGATACATGCTGGTTCCAAACTCTTATACATACTACATTTATTTTATAACAATGTGATTACTTTTCAAAGACTTAGTGAGATTTTCATAGCCGCGCTTTTAAAGTCTTTTAATATTTTTAAACCCTCGAGGGGGATACATAGCTTTGTTTTATACAAATTAAACACAAGTGATTTGGATATATGATAATGGTTCCGTTACTGTGAATAGTCCCATCTTTTATATGTTTTCTAAATCCTACCGTGGGGGATTCATGCTAAAACTATGAATACAAAGTGTTCTTCCAACTAGATGCTATCCTGAAATATTATTACCTAAGTTACCTCCAATTTTACCCATTAGACATCCCCGGTCTCTCTTTGGTAATAGCATCCCATATCTCTCCTGGTAATAAGCCTCCCAGTATCTCTTTGGGTAATATGTCCAGTATCTCTTTGGGTAATACTCCCAATATCTCTTTGGGTAGTAGCTCCCTGTATCTCTTTGAGTAGTAGCTCCAGTATGGTCTTCGGAAGAGGCTCCCGGTTCTATTAAATATGTGATTCATGAGCTTAGGGCAATATATTGTCTTCCATGATAATACTATTTTCCATGATAATACTGTTTTTCCTATAATAATACTGTTTTTCCATATAATACTGATTTCCAAAATATTGTAGCTCGTTCAATCATTACACTTATAGTTATAAACAACGAAACCCACTGTTATGATGACTTGTATCAAATGTTTTAACTAAAAACCTATGAATTTTACTCAACCTTTGTGTTGACCCTTTTGGCATGTTTATCTCAGGTAATTGAGCAACCTATGGCACGAAGTGGCACGGACTTAAAGATGGCTAAACTGTTATCATTCAAACTGTATGTTTCTAGATTTTGGGACCTCCTTTGTAAAACTCTTATATGATATTGAATGATAACTAAAATTTCCAAAACGTCTCTATTGAGTCGTTTTCTATGATTATGTCTGTTGATCCATGAAGTAATACCCCAGATTAGCTTTCGCTGCTATATGTCAAAAATAGGGGTGTTACACTTTCCCTGTTAAACACTTTACCATGTTTTTGAGCTTTTTCTTCCTCGAGCCTGATGTATTCCTCCATAGTAATGCTCGGATCATCCATCCTGTAACAATATTATTAAGAGAAACTATTAAACAATCAATACATTGTATTCAGTGAAATGAATACGCCGTATCACACAAACAGAGTAAGCAAACAAGTAGGAATATAAACTATTCTAAACTACAATAATCCTAAGGGTTAGATCTAATGTTAAAAACCAAAATAAAAAAATAAAAATCAAGATTAATTTTCACTCCCCGGCAACGACGCCAAAAACTTAATGTGTCATTTTGTGGTAAATATTTTTAAGATTCAAGTTTTAAATTTATATTTTACCGACTTAACCAAAAACAACACTTTAACGGGTAGTGTACCCTGTCAGTGGTAGATTCGTGGTAAGTAGGGTGTCAAACACTTAAAGCAAGGTTAAAACTCTTAATTTATTTATATTTTGGTTTAATAATCTAAGTTAATTCTAATCTAAGTCAAACCTATGCTAATTCTATGTTAGTTCTAATCCTAATTCTAACAGGTAAAAGGGGGGTTTTCAGCCTGAGAGACTAGCACGGGTTTGGTTGGTGACTACAATCAATTCAAGACACTTTAACCCACGCAAGCAAATTAACAGAAGATAAAAGAGCGGTAAAGCCTTATGATAGAAAACTGTATTAGCCATCATTAATTCGATGAGAAGGTTGGTTTGTTTATTCAGTGCAATGATTACTTATCTCGAAGAGGCATATCATTCTTAGATTTAGGCGAGACTTCATCCTAAGACCTAGACACATTAATTCTGTCACAATTAAAGCATCCACATAAAGCATCCTTATTTGCTAATTATAATTTATCTTAGGAATTAAAGTAATGGTGATCTTATTAAACCTTAACTCATAGATACTTTACCCATTTATTGCTTAATGACAATTTATACTCTAGTAGTCCACTTGTCCAACTATCCAATGGAATTAGAACATTATTTGTTGAATTATCTAGATTCACTTACTAGTCAACATGTTCAATAAACCAAAGGCATTTTCTGTTAACTAGTTAAGCCAGAAGCGTATCCTTAGCACGATTTTAGAAGGACACTATTCGTGATCCTATTTATTCTAGATGTATAAATTACTATATGGAGAGCTATCTCGGCATCTAGATTACTTAGTCCGTATCACTAGATCCAGTTGAATGATAGGTCGCATACAAAAGCACGCAAACAGGTATATTAATAAACATAAACAAGCATACAACGATAAATTAAGAAATCGAGATATAAACAAAACCAAACATTTAGATCTTCATAATAATGGCAAATACCCAAAGGTATTAGCCTTTAAACATCATAATTAATACAAGAGTAATGGCTTAGCTAAGGTAAACTAACCGAGTTAACAAATGATTACAAAAGTATAAGAAGTTACACGTTGTATTCTATGGATTGGAATGCGTTGCAAGACCTCTTCTGCTCTTTTTCTCCTCTGAAAATTGTCTTTTATGATTTAGGTATCGAGAATATGATTTAGCACACTTAAAACTCATTTTTGAGTTTTGTATATATATGGTCTGGAGTCGGTGTCGATATGGCATATCCAAGGTATTAGATATGGCGTATTGGGGTTTCTTGGAGTAGGGACTGATGTTGAGTTTTATATACTACTAAAATACACGATATAATACCGCAAGTGCAATTAAGAAAATTCCCTAAGGAAAATTCACTCTTAAAAGAGATCAAATAATATTTATAGATATATATATATATATATATATAAATAATATTATATATAATATATATAATATAATTACGTGTAGTTGAACCGGGAAGTATGGATCACCACACCCGGTCGTTTTTCCCCAACGACTTGTGAAATTGAAACCACGTTTTAGCTCGGATTATGATTTGAATAAGAGAAAAGATATTTTTGAGTTTCTATAACTACTAATTAAAAGCAATAATTAAAATAAACAATTAAAAGCTATTAAACACTTAAACAAATTAACGGGATCATTAAAGACGACAAATTAGCAATAAATCTAAATTTATTTCCTAAAAGTAAACTAAATTTCTAAACCTAAATTAGGTGACAAAAGAAAAATTTGAAGAAAAAGAAAAAACATTTTTTTTGATTATATTTTGAATGATATATGAATTAAAAACTTTTTAATCTAGATTGAACATCCTAAAAAATAGTCAAAATTAATTCCAAACAAATTTATAAAATTGATTTCTTAAACTTAGAAAATCAAAATAACATAAAAATCGAAAACAGATTTTAACTATTTTAAAAATGAAAATCCCTATTTTTAAACTTAAAATTAAAGCTCAAAATGAAAATAAAAATCGAAAAGTGGTGAAAATGATTTTACCTGATATTAAGCCTAAGCTATATTTTTATAAAACTACAAAAACAATACTTTTTTGTATTTTTTGGAAACCGATTTTCTATTTTTTATGTATTTTTGAAAATTTAAACCTACGAAAAATCCTAGTAAATTATAAAATAAAAGGAAAAATCTAAAAAATTCAGGTAAAATCTAAAAGTAACAAAGATTTAATGAAAAATAAAAGGAAGGTGTTAGCTTAACAAATAAGCTCAATAAGCCCGTAGTTAAGCTACGGCTTATTAACTAAAAGGGAAATGAAAATGAGTATAAGAGTTAAAATGAACGGCGAAGGAGGTTGGATATGAGCTACTTAGCACAATATGTTAACCACCATGGACTATAAGAGTGGAGTCAGGGGGTTTCGAGGCAGGCAAACCATATTTATTTTTTATCTTATTTTAACTTTTAACAAAAACTAAATATCCAAACTTACTAAAAACTTAATTTTAAACAATTTTAAAATTAAACTTTTTGTCTGAAAATGACAAATAAGCACTGAAACAGCTTATGAATAAGCTGTTACAGAAAGTGAGCTTTGAGCTCAAAATGCTTGTTTGGACTTATAAGCTTGCACAAGCTTAAATAAAATTAAATCTCGGGACGAGATTTCTTTAAGGGGTAGGTACTGTAACATCCGAGAATTTTCGAATTTTTGAATGACTATTTCAATCGTTGACTTTTAGTGTCTGACTTGACTTATAAGAACGACCACCTAAAGCACGTTTTCACAACTCGGACTCTAAAGCAATTTAATGTAAAACGACATTCCTGACAACTTTTTAGTTTTACCCGAGACTTGAAAACAAGCAGAAGAGGGCTAAAACAGCCCCGCAAAGTTTTAAAAACTGCACACAACGCGTACCGACCCAAAATAATTAAATTTATATTTAATTATTACTTTTTATTAAATAAAAAGTATTTTATAAATCGTTTAATATTTTATTCAAAAATGTTTGTTTAAAAACGCGAATGTTCAAAATAAAGTTTTAACTTTACGGACAAAGCTTGCTCGCAACACTTAATAGTATCAAACTAATGAATAATAATCATTTTAATATATTTTATAAAAATATTTATAAAATAATAGTCGAGTGAGTACTCATTTTGTTGGAAAAATTATTTAGAAAACAATGGCGCCACTTTCGTATTTTTAATCGTCCGTTAACGAGCCTAAACGAGACCCGAACCATTATTTTACAAAATATTACTAATAAGTTACGCTTTAGGCCCCTGTGAAAGTATTTTCACCCCTAACCCCCAAGTATCATACACATGTCATTTCATTTGGAAACTTTATTATATATAGTTATAAGGATTAGGTTATACTCATTCTTATTTTTCTAACCTAGCCTCATCTTCTTCATCTCTCTCTCTCTATAACATTTCCGGCGCCACCATTTATCCGGCGATGTTTCACAACCATCACCATCCCATGCCATACACCACCCTCTCATCGTCTCCATCTTCACCTCAATTTCACCGACTCCATCTCCTCCACGACGACACCACCCTCGCCGAAATCACCCCTACAACCGGCCCACTACACCACTAAAAGGGTGCGTATGGCTGGGTATAGAAACTAAAGGGGTGCGTTGGCTCTCGTGGAATAACAGCTTGGGGTGTATAGACTCGGGTGCGTTTGGCCTTCTATCAACAACACCAGGGTCTGTTGGTTTTATTAGTCACAAAAAGGGTGCGTTTTGGCTTAGCAAAAGCACCAGCAGGAAGCGTTGGTTTTTATAAAAACCCACCGGGTGCATTGGGTTTTATTGTAGCACGACGGGTGCGTTTGGTCTTCCTAGCCAAAGCCACCATCAAAAATGGTGTTCGGGTTGATATATATATAACTAGGGGTGCTTCTGTTTGTGGCTAGCAGGGTGCGTTTGGTTTCTCAGACGCCACAGTGGGCGCGGTTGGTTTTGGGTTAGCACGAGGGGTATGTTCATTTGAATGGTCATAGACATGGGTGCGTTGGTTTTCGTGGAGGGACAGCCGAGGGTGTTTGTTGAGTTTAGGTTGTATTGTGGCGCCATAAGGGTGCGTTTGTGGTTCGGGGCAGCCGGGATGGTTGCTGAGTTTGGTTTCATTTGGGTTGATATTAACACCATCAAGGGTGTTGGTTTTATAGAAATAACTAGGGTGTTTGGTTGGTTATAAATCGCCGAGAGTGCGGTTGGGTTATACTAAACAATAAAAGGGGTTCTGTTGGTTGAGGTAGAAAAGGACGAGGGCGTGTTTGGTTTAGCGAATCGACGAGGAAACGACGAGGGTTTGTTTGGTTTATAATAACAAAGGAAAATAACTAACAAATAAAAATAACTAAGGTTAATAAATAAATACAACTGGATAAATATTATTTGGTGGGTTTTAATCGGTTAAATAAATATAGTATTTATTAATTGGTTTAATATAAATATAATGATATATAGATATGTTATATCTAGAAAACGCGAACAATTGAGATAATGGAAACATGAATAATTACGATATATATTGAATAAGGGAAAACGTTTAGTTTTGCGAAAATGGAAAACGATTTATAAACGGGAAAGTCATGACGAAAATTTATATAATTTTCTATATTCACGATTCACTAAAACATTATTATTTTAGAGAAACGATAAAAGGGATTAAGATATGTTTTAAGATATATTAAATGGAAATTAATAACAATGAACCCTGGACAACGAGCTGAAAACTATACTTTACAATGAGGCGAAATGTTTTAGACCGACTGTTAAAGGAAAGGAAACATAATTTATAAAATATTAAATTTATATTTATAATGGTTAAAAACGGTTACCAACTTCGGTTGTTTAAAATTAATAACATTAAGTACACGTATCAACTTTTATTCAAAGACTATTATTAATTAAAAATGATGTCAAACTAAATTGGTGTTAAATTAATTTACCACACTTAACATATAATACCTGCAAGGTATTATATACTTTTCAGAAATCTTTGGATTGATTGTCTTGGTTATGCAATCCACAGTAAGAATTGTATAAGGGTTATTTTTTCATAAGAAGTATATAACGAATATATATTACACGCTTTGCGTATATTTTAAATTTATTTATTTAACCAACCACCAAACTATTACAACCTCGAATCTAAATCTTTTATCAACGTGTCGCGTTGACATAATCATTCATCGGAAAACCCAAACGCATCATCCTAGGCTAGTGGGACTTAGCTGTAAATGGATAGCGCAACTCTTGATCGAAGCCGTTTTCGTCATCTGTCTTGTTGTGCATATATATGTGTACATCTCCCGCAATCGTTTCTCATCATCAATTGTGATTATTGATAGCCCTCTTTCACTCGTTTTACATTTACTTTACAAATCTCGGGGAGAATACCTGCTCAATTCAACTTGTTTACTAATATTTCGTTTACAATATCTTTAAATACTATCTACATACTGGTTTTACATAACATGGTTTTTGCAATTGCATTACAAACACATTTACATGATTGATTTCAAATCGGTTTACATACTTATTTGCATAGCTCGCTATGGGATATATTATTTGACTTTATTTTGGTCACAAATGCATACTTTACATTTGAAATGATTTTCGAATTACGATTTGTAGTGGCGCCTGCGGGGCCAACAAGCACTACATGCCCGGGTGTTGCAGATGGAACACCCACGATGGGAACACATTATTGTAACAACCAGCTTCGAAATCGGGCACATACAACAAGTCTACGTCACAGCGTCATTACTTGTAAATCTCTTTGGAGGGTGAGCGCGAATGGTTATGAAATAGATTTTTTGGGATTGATAACCCCGTTCGAGTGAATTATCAATCACTTAGCAAACGAACGTTTATAACATTTGTCTAGCGCGTAATTTTATGAAATAGATCTATTCGGGATTGACAATCCCCGTTCGGGTGATTAGCTATCACCAGGTAAACGAACGTTATAACATGTCGGATCATGTTGGGGACTACAGGGCCCCCCGACACATACATACTTGGAACAGTTTGGTGACATTACATCTGTCATGCATTATTTATAAACATCTTTGGGATAAGATTGGTACTTTTGGTAACATAAAATGGGTCGTGCATATTTTATAAATAATTTTACATGGTACTGTGATGACACAGTGGATAAATACATTTGTTGAAACTTACATTCATATTTAAACTAACCTATGAACTCACCAACTTTAATGTTGACACTTTTAAGCATGTTTTTCTCAGGTGAATTAGATGCTTGGATTATTTGATGTGCATTGGAGTCTTTACATTCAAGTTTTTCATGGTGATGCAATTATGGGACAAACTATTATTTTGATTTCAGAAAATCAACGAGATTGTTTTACAAACGACACATTTAGAGGTCGTTCTCTTGTATCTTGAGCTGTTGTATTATGAAGTAACGCTCCCTGACATATTTCCGCTGCGACACATTTTTGGGGGTGTTACAAAAATGATCACTACCCTTAGGTTATAAAATGAAAATAAAACATAGAGCCTTACTAGCCGGGAGTTACCCCGTAATACTTAGTAGGCTATACAACATAGCTACAACATAACTAGATCTAAGAACTACTACCGGCCTCCTCCGATACATCGAGATATGATGGATCCCTAGCAGGTGTCTGCTGACTATGTAGTGTTGCCATCTGAGTCTGCAGTGTCCTCAGTAGAGTCAGTGCCTCTGTGAGCTGTGTCTGTCTCCTGAGGTCTGCTGCCCGCGAATCCCCGATCTTGGTCTGCTGTGCTAATACAGTAGTCCGTAGTGCTCTGACCTCAGATCGTGCCGTATCACTGGCATCCATCGATTATACCCAAGCCTCACGAGAAAGTCTGGCCTCACTCTCCATAAGTCTAGTTGTGCGAGCATGGGCGCGCCTATCCCTACGTAGCAAGTTGAGCTGACCGCTCATCAATGATCTATCATCCTGTGCATCGTCAAGTCTCCCATAAATCTCATCAGTGTATTGCCTAACAGTCATGACAAAATCTGTCATCCTCTGACTCAACCCTGCCACATCAATCGCTGTTGGTGTCCCCTGCATGTCCTCAACCATCTCATCCCAAGTGTCTGTAATCCCATAACCAACATCTCTCTCTGGGTCTCGCCTAATCTCATCATCCAAGGTGGCAACAAAACCATAATCTCTCCTAAACTCTCCAGTAGGTCTAGTAGTGGGAGCAGATGAACTCTCACCAACCTTAAATCTTAGACCGAGAGTAATACACAACCTCTTCCGAGGTGGTAACGTAACCTCGAAAACACCTGCTTTACAGTCAATAGAGGGAAGAAGCAAAGGTGGTGATGGAGTAGGTAATGGTATAGGTAGAAGTGGTGGTGTCCCTGATGGTAGTGTCTCTGATCGAGATACAAAGATGTAGGTGGATGGTGCAGCAGCTTTCATCATAACCATAGATGCCCTGGTATGTGGAAGTAAAATAGATGATGGTAGTGGTAGTGGATAGGAAGTAGATGGTGACTCGGCTCTCAACCTGATCATAGCAGCTCTGTATCCCAAATGATAAGTAGGACTAACAGGTAGTGGTGGAGGTGATACAAGTAATGGTGATGATACTGGTAGTGGTGGAGATGGTATCTGTGGTAGTGGTGATGAGTATGATGTAAGTGGTGCTGGCGGCGGAGTAGATATGGCGAGAAATCTGTCAACCTCTGCCGTAGACGGGAATGGAATAGGTATCTGCTCCAGGATAGACATCCTGGCAGTGGTACGACATGCGGGTGGTGGGACAGAGTCGGCCGGAGCTAGGTGCTCCTCCTCCTCCTCATCTTTGTCCTCGTCCTCACCCTCGTCATCAGCATCGTCTCCGAAGGAATCCTCCTCCTCCTCATCATCATCATCTCTGTCGGTGGGATAATCAGCTGGATCCTCTTCAGGATCCTCATCATCCTCCTCCGGATCCTTCTATAGATCAGACTCAGTAACATAACCTGGTGAATCAGCAGTGGGTGAGATAGCAGCAGGCAGTGGCTACTCCTCAGCTGGAAGCACATCATCTTCCGGTGGCATAAACTCTGGGTATACCGGCTCAGGAACAAAATCTGGTAAAGGTGGTGCCTGCTCTGGCTCCTCAGGGCCAGGCACGTAATCTGGTGATGGTGGGGCCTGAAGAGCGGCCTCCACATAAGCATAAGGGTCCTCTGGCATCATAGGCAGTCCATGGACTCCCGGAGATCCTATGTCTGACAGATCCTCGAACGGACTAGATACCTCCGTGTAAGTGACCGTAGAATCCTCTGAATCTGACATGACAAAATCTGAAAATCAAAAGTAACTTATATAAGTATTAATATAAGACTCTTCTAGTAATATACATAGTATATGATAACATGTATATCGATCATGAATGCATCTAGTCTAACCAACTAATGCAACAACTAGTGTATGTATGTCCCGTGAAAACCCCTTTTGTATGAATGCAATGTTTAAAACGATTATAGTCCAAGTAAAAACATTTGACCTGGTTCTCTATAACCTTGGCTCTTGATACCAATCTGTAACACCCTCAAATTGGGTCGCAGCGGAATATGGGTTGAGAGTGTTACTTCATAGATCAATAGCACAAGATATATATAAGAACGGCCATTTAAAAGTTGTTTAAAACCGATACATTGGATTTAACAAATGGTTTGATACAAAAGCCCAAAGCTTCACTTGTTCGATGTTCAAAATACAAAGATTCTAGTCCATAACAAATGTTTCTCCAAAATGTAATGCAACCAAATCTTTAATGCATATGACTTCTAAAATAATGACAACCAATGTATCCATTGTCTTGTACCTCATTGATCTCCTGAGAAAACATGCTTTAAAACATCAACAATAATGTTGGTGAATTCATAGGTTTGTGAAATGTATAATGTAGGACCACAAGATTTCCCAAGTGTATGATAATGCAACAGATGCAAACATCATAAAAATGTAATTACGTTTCCTTAAGCTCCTGACACTGAAGCTCGACATAAATGAATTGCAATATAAATTGCCAACATTGCCCGTGATGATGTCTAACCCGCAACATCCTAAATCCGACATGGTATACGTTCGTTTGTCCAGTGATAGCTAATCATCCGAACGAGGATGTCAATCCTAAATAGATCTATTCATAACATTCGCGCTCACATAGTAATTGACAGTTCGTGATTGTGGACTCAGAGGGTTATCGTTACTTAGGCAAACACGTAATCATAATGTAAAAATGTCCACTTGTGTCCAATTGTAAAATCATGCATGTTTCTCACCCCAAAACTTGTAAATCATTATAAATGTAAAACGTGGGGCTATGAACTCACCTCGAGTAAATGAATCAACAAAATATATCAGATGCGTGAAAAACGTCACGTAAGTGTCCGAGTGCAACCTAATTAATTATAGGTCGTATGAGTACTAAGTACTTTGAATAACTAATACCGTATATAATTCTATATAGCTACATCACCATCTAATTGTATTTGAGAAATAATATTTATAAAGTTAAAATGTTTATAAATATTACCTTAGTAAAAATGTCGTAACTTTCTCGTTTTAAGTCCGTTTTGTACGTTCTTTATGTCCACGCTTTCGTATTATAAAGATATATCAAAATATTACATTTTAATATTTTTAACCCTCTGGTGAACAGTGATTTTTACTGTTCATGCACTTTATAAAATTATTTTTATAAATTTAATTATCGTAATTCTCGTAAAAGTCATATCTTATTCGTTTTAACTCCGATTTTAGTGATTCTTTCGAGCACGTCTTCGTAATTAAAAGTTCTATCTAACTAAAATATTTTCCAAAAAGTTTCTGAAATGAACAGTAACTTATTTTTATAAAAGTATTTATTATCGTAAACATGAAAAATCCATAACTCCTTCGTTATTGATCAAATAATTATGATTCTTAATGTTTTGGAATCCTAAAAATATGTACTTTCTGTGAAAAATAATCATATATTTTTATCAGATGTGGAAAATAATAAGTTATTTATAAAATTGTTTTTATAAAAACATTTATTATCGTAAACTTGCAAATGGCGTATCTTCTTCGTTATAGCTCGGATTTTATTTTCAGTTCTTATTTTGTTTTCTATTGTTTATTTCTTTCTAAACCTGCTTATTAGGTTTGTCTTAGGGTGGTAGTAGCTTATTTTGTCCAGTAGTTAAGTAGTTTCTGTCATTTCTTTAAGCAATTTCCAGCTTATTTAGGGCTTTTCAGCTTTAAGTGTTTTTATTAAAAGTGTTTGTTTATAGCTTATCTACAACTTTGCTTTTATAAGTTTTCAAAAATAAAAAAAAGGGGAAGGTGGAAATCGGGGGTGAGCAAGACTACAACCCCCGACCTCAACACCCTCAACCCTTTTAAACAACACACGCCACACCTCACTACCAACGCGCCCTGGGGTCTTTTTCATTCTAAGATTACAAAATCTATTTCTTATATAAAGTTTTCCCATTTAAGCTTTATAAGCTGTTTAAGCTTATTTCGTAGCTTATTCATTAAGCTGTAACCCAAAGCTTATTTTTCCTAGGTCCGTACTAGTTCAAGCTATTTTTTGTATTTTTTTTAGAATTTTTATAATTAGTTTATTATTTTTAAACATTTATTTTTATTAAAAACTTTAAAAAATCATAAAAAATAGAAAAATAATCAAAAAATAAATCTTTTTTAAAAAATTTTCTTTGATCATAGAGTTTCTAGGAAAATTAGTTTTGTTTTCGTAGGGTTAAAATTGCAAAATTTCATTTTTTGAAGAACGGAATTCGTTTTCATTTTCATTTTTCGTGTTTTTAAGCTCATTTCAAATCCGTTTTTGTTCTAGTTTTCTTTAAACTTAATTTTTAGTCAATTAGAGTCCATTTAAAAAGAAAATTTCATTTTAGGTTTAAATTTGGAAATTTAGGGTTTTTAACTGCCGTTTAGGGTTCCCGTTATTTGTTTTCGTGCTTAATTGTTATCATTTTCTTATTTTAATTTGTAGAAGTAGGTAATCAAATCAATCTTTGTTTCCAACTCAAATCATTGTCCTAACAACAAACGTGGTTTCAATTTCACAATTCATTGGGGAATAACGACCCGGGAATCATACTTCCCGGATAATATTCGTATTATATTATATATATATTTGTGAAGATTTTCCTTTTTACCTTTGTCCTCAAGGGTAATTTGGTAATTTTCTATCATATTATATTTTATAATTACGTGTATGATTTTAACGAACCAGTTAACAGTTTGATTAACAAATTCAGTACCATTATCACTTCTATAAACTTTAATTTTCCTTTTAAACTGATTTTCAATCAAATTATAGAAAATATTTATAAAGTTTGAAACCTCATCTTTAGATTTAATCAAATATACCCAAACAGCTCTGGTGTAGTCATCCACAATAGTCAAAAAATATCTGAACCCATCAGAACTAGTAACCTTATAAGGACCTAATAAGTCTAAGTGCACAACATCACTCAAAAATTTAGAAGTATGATCACTTAAAAAAAGGTTCTCTAGTCTGTTTAGCCCTTTGAAAATTTCACAACAAATATTATTTTCCTTATTATCAATTTGTAAAGAATCTTTTAAGACATTTAGAATAGGCTCTGCAGGATGACCAAGCCTGCGATGTCAATCATGCTGAGACCGCAAACATTGGTATCTTAGGGCACTATTATTACTTTTAATACCTTGATCATTATAGTAGTATAACCCTTCACACTGGTCACCAATCCCTAGAACATTTTTCAGATTCAAATCCTGATTCAAAAATAACATCTATTCTCATCAAAGGCAACAATAACATTATTTTCTTTTGCCAATTTATGAACATAAATCAAAGTAACACAGTATTCAGGTATAACCATCACATCATACAGAGTTAAGCTATTAGATAACTTAAGATTTCCAATCTTATAAATAAAAGCCTTTGTCCCATAAGGATGACCCATTTCAATTTTAAGATGAGAAATATCAAGAACATTATCTAATTCTTTATCAGTGTAAGTCATATGTTGATTTGCCCATGAATCAACAATTTTACCATCATTAACCAATTTTGGTTTAAAATTTGTATTAGAACAAAAAAACTTATTAAAGTTTTTATGAAAATAGAACTCTGATTAAAATAAGTACCTGCCATATTAGCCTGCACATTCTTTCCTATTTTATTGTCTTTGATGAGAGAGATGAGAGTAGCTATTTGTTCATTTGTAAAACTAGAAGTTGAACTAGTCCTAACAGAATTATTATTAGAATTTTTTTTTTAAAAACTTAACCAGATTTCTTCTTTTCAAAATCAGCAGGATATCCAATGATTTTAAAGCATCTATCAATGGTATGACCATTAAAACCATAATTCTCACAAATCAAAGCAGAACCTCCATCTTGCCTATTATTAGTAATATTATTAGGTCTAGAGAATCCATTGCTAGTATTATGATTATTTCTTTGAAAGTTACATCTATTAGGCACATTAGAAACAAATGCAGAAGCTTTATTTCTTTGAGAGAAACCAGCAATACTACCAGCAATAACTCTGTGAGATTCCTCACTAGAGATAGTAGCATATGCACTTCTAACATCATGTTAAACTTCTATAGAGAGAATAGAGCCTCTAATTTGCATATAGGTATAATCTAACCCTATAAGAAATTGCATTAACTTTAATAACTGATTATATTTCTTAAAACCTTGAGAAGCATTACAAACACATTTAGGTAATTGAGTCATAGCATCATATTGTTTCTACAAAGCATTCAACTTATGATAATAATCAGCAATAGAAGAACCATTTTGCTTAAGAGTACTAATCTGATGATGTAAACAAAACATTATTGACCCATCAACTTTGTCATAAGTTTCTTTTAATTCTTTTCAAACATGTTTAGCTCTTTTTGAAAGAATTTATTCCAAGAAAAGTTCTTCAGATATTGAATTCAAGATCCAACCCAAAACAATTGCATTAACCCTATCCCACTGTTTACCAAGAACCTCATCTGTATTAGACCTTTTACAAGTTCCATCAATAAACCCAGTCTTATTCTTCCATTCTAAAGCCAAAAGCATAGCACAAGACCATACTTGATAATTTTTAGTTCCTTTAAGTTTTATTAAAACAACAGTTAAAGCAGTGGTATCATTAGGATGCAAGTGTAATGGGTCACCAATATCCAATTTAATAATCAAAGTAACAATATCCTCAACATAATCATCACCATTCTCAGAATTATGAACAGACATGATGAAATCAAATAACAATCAAAGAAAAAACAAATAAGAAGAAAGAAAGAAGTTCCCAGGCTTTCACACCACTCAAGGTGACAGATCAAGGGCTGACAGACTTAATTAACAACTAAAGAGAGAAAGATAAAGAGGTGTTATAGAGATTTTAATGATATGCAGCGGAAATCAATACCAAACCGACTATCCTCTTGATTCACTTAGTCAAAAGGGATAGCAGATTAATCAGCAATAACCCACAGCCAATCACCAAGATCCACAAACCCTAATTTCTCAAATTAGAGCAAATCAACCCCACAACTTCCAAGATCCAATGATTAATCACTCTTAATCACCAAGAATCAACCAGAGAGAGTAGATCCCCAAAAAACCAAACGAAACCCTAATTTCTCAAAATTAGGGTTTATACAAAATAATAATAGATCTGTGCAATAAACCACAGAACTAACCAAAAACAAATTTGATTGAAAGAAGATTGATTAATTTTAAAAAAAACCCCCAATTTTATGAAACCCTAATTTTTATAAAACCATTTCAGAGCAACCTGGCTCTGATACCATGAAGAGAAATATAAATCTTATAACAAAAAACAATCAAACCTCAATTTGAGTATCAAGAATACAACCAGAATTGATCTTAATCAATTAATCACAAAACTCAACCAATCTTCACCACTGCTAAATTAGGTGTGAAGCTATTATCTATCTTGATAATAGTTCTATTACAAATCAGAGAAACAACAAGATCAAGATGATCTCAAAATTAGGGTTACAAAGAGATATTGATTTTAGAGAGAGAGAGAGAATAGAAATCAGGAATATGTCAAATAAAGAGAGGTCAGCTCCTTTTATAGGAGCTGACAATCTTGAGAAATAGCCGACTCCATAAACACCCCTTGAACTTTAGAAAAATCAAACTTGAGCCCAAAGCTTCCTTAATTGAGAAATCAAGAATTACAAAATTAGCCTATGCACTTTATATATCAGGTTTAGACTATATATTTTAACATAAACTAGTATAGAAAACACATAAACATAAGTACATAATCACTAATTTAAGTCGGCCTTACCACATCCAACATAAAGTAAGGCCTATACCACATCCAACATGAAGTTGGACCTAAACCATACCTTAGCTAGTCAAATACTAACTAAATATCCGTAGCATTTGATCCAAGCTAGCTAACACTTGCTTCATGTACCTTTAACACATACATCCATTAAAATAAACATTATGATAAAAGTATAAAACTATACATAACAAGTTAAAACTATTACCTCAAAATGCGGTTACTCTACCACAAGTACCAACACCAAGCTATTTGATTCCTAATCAAGAATCACTATCGACACTTAGTATTTCTTCATTAAATAACAAAGGGGTAATAAACTACATATATAATATGCCAAAATATTTCTTTGCAAGCCTATGATCAGATATCACGATCATATAAAACACCCCAAAATCAACAACTTAAACATGAACAATAAATGAACTTAATCCCTTAACGACATACTTCATCAATTTGGCTCAAAAAACTCTATACCCAAAATCTCTCAATTTGACATGTATGAACCCGAACTTTTTAAATGCAATTCAACATGAATTTAGCATACTTATCTTGTGGGGATGATGGATAAGCAATAATTAGTTTTTGTGAAACACTAATTCACAAGCAATTTTTCACTAGAAAATGATTTATTCTTTCCCTCATTTTTCTTCTTACGACACACATATAAACACTACACACTTATCCTCACAAGATAAGTATGCCAAATTCATGTTGAACGGGAGGCTTCTAGATAGATAAGCTAGAACATATGTTGAAAGCGGCTTATTATTCTTATATTCTATCATTTTATTTTTTGTTTGCTTAAACAGAGGTATAATTGTATTCGACGACATAATTGTCTACTGCTTGCGGCTTACTCCGTTGTGTGACTTTTTTTACGTCATGGCTTGCTTTTCTTTTAAATAGGAGTAATTTTTTTTGATCAACTATATTCGAAAAACGGCAATGATCTCTGGCGGTAAAACAAAGAAGAATTTTCATACGACAAATTTTGCTTATTGATTGCTACATCAACATAATATGGGGTGTGTTATGACGATTAGAGTTTTTACGTTCTAAATTTTATGATTTGGATGAGATGAATGTACTATAAAAGGAACATTTAAAGATCTGATACCATGTAAAACAAATCAGGATCCCTCCGAATCATCGGCGAATAGCCGATAAACGGAGGGTAACTCTTTTATGGTGCGTTGAACCTCAAGCTCTTATACCATGTAAAATACCAATATATGTAGTATTATTGGATTGTGTTTGTGATTATATTAGAAGGATCACATATGTATTTATAATAAACACATAGCTTTGTAAACAAGAAATCTTAAGTTTAACCCTAACGGACCCCAAGAATACAATTAAACTTGGGCCAACTAACCCCAAGCCTATAATTAACATGATTCGTTTCCTCTATGGCACCCCTTCAAACCTTAACCGTTGTCGATTATCTGTTCTAAAAAACATATTTTGGATTAAACCCTACGTAACACCCCTAAAATCGGATAGCAGCGGATGGTAACCGGGGGTGCTACTTCATAGCACAAAGTACAAGTTACAAAAAATGACCTCTAAGTGGGACGTTTTGAAAAGTTTAACATTCAATATATTTAAACATCAGAGTTTACAAAATAAAGTTTTATTGAATGTGATAATATAAATTTCACATTTAATACATTAAAACATCAGAGTTTGCAAATAGGTCCCAACAGTTTCAAAGTAACACAAATATTTAAACACAACATAAAGTTTTAAAGAAAGTTTGATCGAATGTGAAAATAAACATGTTGAGTCTTCAAATGATATCCGCGCGACTTCCTTCCAAGACAACACCTAAAAGACCTGAGATAAAGATGCGAAAAATGTCAACAAATATTGTTGAGTGAAGTCATAGGTTTTATAATTAAAATAGTAGACCGCAAGATTTCTGTTGATCCCACTTCAATGGATCTTGAATTCCTTAGCTTGTGTACGGTTTCGTTATGCAAGATAAATCCAATACAAATATTATAGAAACTTTGTTTGATAATACTAAAGATTATGCGGAATCTAATCTTTAACATTAGAAGAATTCTTCAATGAAACCAGTACATAATAACAACAATTTAATTCCAACAATAAAAGCACTAATATTATTATTATAAATAATACGAATAACTCTCCTAGTATAAGGTTACAAAACCTTAAGCAAAGACAAATTCTATGACTAATTTTTGATACTTTGATACATAGAATTTTATACCCTAAACCCCTCATTTTATACACCAAGGAGTCCTAATAGGATTACAATATTTTTCTAAGTTATCATGATCTTCTAAACAAATAACTTATACGTATCTTTTTAGCAAAAATATCTCATACATATCCCAGAAGCAATCCTTTAATCTTTTCTCTGAGCCGTCCTTATATCCTTTCAAGCAGTTGTAATTCTTTCAGTCAGTTCCATCACACACTTTTATACCAACAACATTAACTTTCAACACCAACAGTAGTAACTTTTGTACCAGCAGCACTAACTGTGTATAAGCAGCATTAACTACTTAGAAAGTTTTTTTCAATCTTCACCAGCAGTACTAAGTTACACTAGCAGTACTAACTTTACTCTAGCAGTATATACACTAGCAGTAGTAACTTATACTAGTAGTAGTAACTAGCAGTACTAACTACTTAGCATAATTTTCAGTTAGATTACTGTAACAAACCACTAATTGAGCGTTGCAGAGAGTGGCGAGTGCGCGTAACTAATTACCTTAACAGCAGTAACTTTAAAGAGGCTTTTTTAATCCTAACAATCACTCACCCCCTCAAACTTGATATTTATCTTCAAAATCATCAAGTTTCTTCATTAAAAGCTTCATAATTACCAGGAGGATGCTTCCAAATACTTCATTGAGGTACATAGCCTTCCTTAAGCTGTTTCTTGACCAATCTGAGAAGCTCAAATGCCATTTCACACTCATAATCAACTTGGAGCTTCACATCATTTAACATCTGATGTAGTGTGTGCTTTGTAAGTGGATACATCTTCTCAACTAATAGATAATAAAGTATGTTCTGCATTGTTACACAATGAACTCTACAAGAATCATAAAACTTCCAATTCAGAACTTTAACTAACCCTTGTTGATTATTTTATACACTATCTTCAAGATGATGTTCAAACATGGTCTTCAAATTAAGATGTAAGAAAATATCCATGTAATTCACTAGCTATGTCTTCTTAAATCTTGCTTTGACTATACTCCAAAGAACTTCCAAATCTTCTTTGTCATAGTTTTTAAGCATCTTTCCAAAAGTTAAATACATATGAGAATTACCATCTGGTCTGACAATTTGGAAATAGCTTTACTTCCCTTCTTTGTAGATCTTATAGTCAACAATAGTTGGAGATTTGATAGATAAAGGTGTAGCTTCAATAGTTACATCATCTCCATCATCTGAAATGATTTCCATACATTGCTTAAGCTCTTCAGTTTCTTTATCATCATCCACCTTTTGCTTCTTTGAAAGCTCTAGTTCTAGCTCATCACCTGCTCTTTTAGAACTACTTTCTTCTCTTACTTCACTACCTCCCACCAATTCTGTATTCATATAAACAAATGTGTTTACCCTTTTCATTACTTTATGAAATAACTCTTGAACATTGGCAAAGGACTTAGTCTTCAATTCTTTGGGCTTCCATCCTACCATGTTTTTCAGATAGGTACACATTATACTCCTTTGTGAGCATATTAATGGGTGGTCCATTTCTCCTTTCTTTCTTCTTTCCAACTGCTCATCATAGCTACAAAGTGCTTCCTCCTTTTCTTCAAGAGTTGTTAAAACAGTTTAGACTTTTCTTTAATTACAACTTTTCTTGTTCCTCTGTTTGTAGCCTTTGAGCTAATTCATAGTCAGTCTCAACCTTATCCTGAATATTATTCCATTGTGCAATTAAGGTAGCATTGACTTCTTCTTTTTCTCTTGCAATCCTCTCTTCCTTATCAAATTGAGCTTGTAGCCTTATAGCTTCTTGCTCATCAAAGAGGACTTGATCTTTCATCTTCATCTTCAAAGGTTCTTCAACCATGATTCCTTTACCCTTGTCCTTTGAAGAAGTTATTGGTGTAGATGCTTGCTCCTGCTCTTGAATAACAAGCCCTTTAGCCTTAGGTCTTATAACAGCAGTTATAGTTGTTATAGCAGCAGTTGTAACAGCCTTGGGTTTAGTACTCTTTAATTCTGCCAGTGCTTAAGCTAAAGTCATATCAACATTAGATAAATCTTTGACAGCACTAACTAGAATCATACTTGTAGTTGTAACGCAAAGCATTAAACCACAAGGCTCTTCAGGTGAGCGTACAAATACCTCATATCCTATCACCTTCAAGATCATGCGGCACCTCCAAACATATCAGCATCATGAACATTCTTCAGGGTGATATCTTCATTAGCATCAATATCATGAATTTTCCTTCCCTGTTTGGATGCATCCTTCTGATCACCCAAACTAGCTTCATCATCTGAGGAATCAATTCTAGCAGACAGACCAACCTTGTATAACCTCTTAAGACCACGAGTTCTTGCCTTTTTCTTTCTCTCTAGTTTTTTGACTCTCTTTTTTAGACTTGTAATCTTCTGTGCTTGAGCAGTCTTTGTGTTTTCCAGGTCAATAACTCTTTGTTGCAATTTTTGGGTAACAAAGTCCCATCAATTTCCTTAGTTTGCAGACTGATCCCTCAGCCACTTCAGAGGTGTGTTAAATCCTCGAGCAGTGGATCATTAAGAAAAATTAGTGTCATTCTACATAGATCACGAAAATTTAGATACATTCTCAGACTTAGTCTAAGCAATGGTATCCCCCATGGTGTCTTGGCACCTGGGACCACCACCTGAACTAGTTCCAATAGAACTTGGTTCATTAGGTGTTGCCTTGGATTGAGTCTTAGAGATGTTACATCTGTCCTGCTCTGCATCTAAGCCAGTAGTAGTAGTGGTAGCCCTTTCCAAACTGTCATCCCTCTCCTCATAGACAGCCTCATCTGCTAAATTCTCTACAGGAACACTAGACTGAGGAATCTCAGTGTTCTTTCTCTTGGGTTTCCTAGGCCTCTATTTCCTTTGAGGTTCTGATGTTGATGGTGGAATAATGTTGGGTGTATGATAGGGATCAGTTGGTATGTCTGAACCTTCACCCTGTTCCTGTTGAGCTTGCACCATCTTAGTTGAGAACAAGGGTGTTACTTTACTAGAAAAGTCATTTCCTTGCCTCTTCATATTAGCAAAAACCTTCTTTGTGTGAGATGGTGCAATATAAATTTTGTTGTGATTTATCATTCCTTCCAGTTGATTATCCAAAAATACTTGCACAAATCTTGGATACATAAAGAATTTGCCAACACTATCCAAGATTTTTACCATACTTTCAAAAAAATATACTTGGAAAAGTTGAACTTTTGGTTTGTGGCTAAACATATAATTGCAGAGACCATAGTGCTACTAAATTCATTCCATACAGTAGTCTTAGCACTTAGGCATTGCAAAATAGTATGGATAAGAAATTTCCATTGGGGAAAGAAGAATGCCTTATAGAAAGTAAGCTTATGTGAAAGTTTTTATACCCTATGAGTGTAAGCTGTTCAAAAATTGTAGCATTTGGTAGACAATCAATACCATTAGCATCTTCTAATTGAAGATCTCTTCTTACAGTTGCTGTTAGGATTTATGTTTTCCTAACTTAGTACCGACAGTACAAATAGTTAGTACTGATAGTTATAGTTAGTACCGACAGTACAAAATGTTAAGTACTGATCAGTTAGTTAGTACCGATAGTAGAAAATAGTTAGTACCGTTTATGAGATATGTATGAGATATTTTAGGAAAAGATATGTATGCGATTTGTAAGCCTGTTAGGGTTTATCCTTGTTCTATAAAAGGATTCCTATTGGCATAGTTAGACATACGACCTCAAGATATCTCACAGCAAAATCATATCTAAATAGTTAGTAATCTGTAATCATTCAAAGCAGATTAATAGAAATTATTATTTAGTTCTACATTGTTTTTCTTAGTACTTGTGTTGAGATTCCGCATTAACACATAGTATTCATAATCAGTGTTTCTATATAGTCAACTGTATTTATACATCTTGGCTATCATCCTTAATAGGCTGCAGAGATCTATTCAGTTTGGGACTCACAAGTGGTATCAGAGCCTGTGAGAAACTCTGAATAAGAAGAACAATCAAAACCAGTTTTAAACCTTTCTGCATCACAACTAAACATGTCTGCATCACAAGATGAAATTCCACCACCACCACCACCTCCACCATCATCATCACAAACACCAACCCAACAAACTCCTCATACAGTATCAACCATCAAGCTGCCTATTCTCAAAAAGGGAGAATATGATATATGGGCTATGAAAATGGAGCACTATTTGGCCCATACAGACTATCTAATCTGGGAGGTTATACAAAATGGGAATGGTCCTGTATCAATCACTACAGATACATCAGGACAAATTAAGGTCAAAACGGAGGATCTTGACGTCTTCTATAACATCGGTCAGAAAGAGAGAGTAAAGCAAGGACCACCTTGCTTATGGCCCTACCAGAAGATCATCTTGCTAAGTTCCATAAGATGAAAGATGCAAAAGAAATATGGGATGCCATCAAATCTAGATTTGGTGGAAATGACGAATCCAAGAAGATGCAAAAGTATATCTTAAAGCAACAGTTTGAAGGATTCACTGTATCCAACATAGAAGGGCTTCACAAAGGTTATGACAGGTTCCAAAGTCTTATAAGCTAGTTAGAGATTTTACCCATAATCAAGCAATTGATTTTGAATCCAAAGCACTTGGTAACATCAACTTAAAGCAGCTACATATTCAGCCTTTGTTGTGGAATTAGCAACCACAGTTTGCTTCTTGCACTGCCATGAAATCAATCTACACCTAAGAAATTGACAAACTCTTGTTGTAGACTTCCTATCCAAGCTTGCTCCAGCATAATCACTATCAGTGTATGCTACCAAATCAAAAGGTGAATCTTTTGGATACCAAAGGCCTAATTTAGGTTAACCTTTTAAGTATCTAAAAATTCTTTTCACAACATGAAGATGTGACACTTTAGGTTGACTTGGTATATTGCAACATGCACACACTGCATAACATAATATCAGGCCTTGAAGAAGTAAGATACTATCAATGAACCAATCAATTGACAACGAGGACCTGTATAAATGAACATCTACTTCTTCAACATCTTCATCCTTAAGCAAAGGCTTTTGAGTTTCTATAGGTGTGCTTGTTGTCTTGACATCAGTAAAACCAAATTTCTTCAAAATCTCAGTCATATACTTATCTTAACTAATAAAAATCCCATCTTCCTTCTGCTTTACTTGCAGTCCTAAAAAGAATGTGAGTTCACCCATAGAACTCATCTGAAGCTTCTTATGCATCATCTTCTCAAACTCTGTGCATAATGACTTCTTTGTAGAGCCAAATATGATATCATCTACATACACTTGAACTAACAGAATATCACCTTTGTCCCTTCTGATAAATAAAGTCTTGTCTATCTTTCCTCTCTAAAACCCATTGTCTAACAAATAAGTTAACAAGGTTTCATACCAAGCTCTGGGAGCTTGATGCAGTCCATAAAGTGCCTTTTCTACTTTGTATACTCTATCAGGAAAGTCTGGATCTTCAAATCCTGGTAGTTGACAAACATAGACTTCCTTTTCAATCTTACCATAAAGAAAAGCACTCTTGACATCCATCTGGTACACCATAAAGTCTTTAAATGAGGCATAGGTTAAGAATAGCCTAATTGCTTCAATTCTGGCAACAGGAGCAAAGACTTCATCATAATCAATCCCTTCTTCTTGTGTGTACCCTTGAGCAACCACCTTCTAGGTTCTTTATGACAGATAGCCTCTTTCATCCTTCTTGTTCTTGAAGACCCATTTAGTGCCAATAGCCCTTTTGCCATTTGGTAAATCCACCAAGGTCTAAACCTTTTGTAATTTGAATTGTAGAAGCTCATCCTGCATAGCTTCTATCCAGCTTGGATCCTTCAATGCATGAATTACCTTTTTGGGTTCTTCTTGTGATAAAAAGCAAGCAAATAAGCAATTTTGAAAGTCTTTATGGTTTGTTCTTTGCTGAACTGAACTAAACAAACCATGTTCTTCTAAATTCTTTGTCATTCTTCTTGTTTGAGGTGCTGAATTCAAGTCTCTAATAATTTGTTCAACTGGATGATCTTTGTGTATTCTTGTAGTTAGAATAGGACTAATAGGCATAAATGTATTCAAATTGTTCATGTCAGCCTCTGCACCAACAATTTCATCGTTATCTGAATAAACAATTTCTTCTAATTCAGGCATATTAGGATCATCTAGAAGTTCAATGCTTATTTTTGCACCAACAACATTAACTTCTATGCCAGCAGCATTAACAGTTGAACTAACAACATTAATAATGTTTAGTGTTGTTTCCATCTACTAGGCAGTATTAACATTGTTTAGTGTTGGCGAACATTACCCTCCTCTTCTCTTTGATCCTTACTTGAATCATCACCACCTTCTTTTCTAGTTTCTTCAGTAAACCTTTCTTTTCAATACTTCTGAAGGTTTGAACTATCACAGGAGAACTCTTTGACTTTGATAGAGTAGTAATCAACGGCCACAATGCATCAAAAATAAATCTTTGCCGGTACCTGTCTGCATTTCTAGCTTTTCTGTATCATCACATTTTTTGTACCATTCATTATCATAGACTGATTTCTTGCAACAACTGGCTTATAATTCATTGACTTTGTTATGAGTGCCATTAATACAAAAGCTAATTTGGTCCACTTCCTACAATATTAGGTGTATTCTCACTAAACTGGACATGCAGGTTCTATTCAACTATCATTGTTCTACTGTTGAATACTCTAAATTCTTTACTATTTATTGAGTACCCAACAAAGAATCCTTCATCACCCTTACCATTAACTTTCCTAAGTGATCTATGGTATTGAGAATTGTAACAGGACACCCAAATGGTCTCATAAAGCCTAAAGTTGGTTTTCTACCAAGAAAAAGTTCATAAGGGTTCTTGTTATGAGGCTTAATTACTAGTACCCTATTTTGCACATAGCTAGCAGTATTAACTACTTCAGCCTAAAAAGTAGTAGGTAACTTAAAATCAGCTAGCATTGTCCTAGCAGCCTCAATTAGTGTTCTATTTTTCCTCTTAGCTACTCCATTTTGTTGAGGAGTTCTAGCTACACTAAATTCTCTCTTAATACCTTTTCTTTTACAAAACTGATTCATCTCCTTTTTCTTGAACTCAGTTCCATTGTCACACCTAATTACCTTAACCCTTTGATCTATTAGATTTTCTACTCCAGTTATAACGGACTTAAGAATCCCACTAGTCTCATCCTTAGTAGATAGAAAGAAAACCCAACTAAACCTATTGTAATCATTTGTGACAACTAGGCAATACATCTTTTTCATTAAGCTTTTTACAAATGTTGGACCAAACAAATCCATGTGCAACATATGTAAAGGTTGGCTGATTGAACTTACTGTTTTGGACTTACAAGAAGCTCTATGTTGCTTTCCTTTTTGACAAGCAACACAGGTTTGATCATTTTCAAAAAGTTTTGAAGGTAAACCTCTTACAAGATTTCCCTTAACCAGTTTATTCATAGTTTTGAAATTTATGTGTCCAAGCCTTCTATGCCAAAAAGACAAGTTAGTCCTCCTTTAGGAATAATATTCTTTAAATCAACACTATACATATTGTTCTTTCTAGGAACCTTAAGTAAAACATGACTTTCATCAGTTAACTTAAAGTTTGGAGATAAAACAATACATTCAGTGTCATTAAAGAGAACACTATTCTTTTTGTCACACATTTGTGAGACACTAAATAGGTTAAACTGTAATTCTCTTGCAAAATACATATTCTTAAAATCTAAATTACCAGTTTTGATTGTACCTCTGCTTGTGATTTTCCCTCATTTGGGGTTATCTCCAAAGGCAACATATCCTCCATCAATTTCTTCAAAATCAGTAAGATAAGATATGTTCCCTGTCATGTGCCTTGAGCATCCATTTTCAATCACTCCTTGGTTTTGTAAATCTATTTGTGGATTGCCCTGGACATGTGGTAAGAAAATCAGTCTCTTTTGGGGACTCAAGCCATCACTGAATTGGATCTGCCTTGTGCATCAATATAATCAAACCTTTTCAGAATGGTTGATGCACTGTTGTGTTTAGAAACATGGTCTATTACTGTCTTTGATTTCCAAACCTAACAAGCTGAGGCCTTAACAGCATTAACCCGGTTTCCTTTAACAGCATTAAGTACTGCTTTTGGCCTAGCAGTATTAACTACTACTTTTGGCCTAGCAGTATTAACATTCTTACCACTAACAGTATTAACCCTCTGATTAAAATTACTGTTTTTAGTTGCTCATTGGTCTTGCACTATTCACTGTTGTTCTGGGTTGAGCAGTATTAACTTGTCAAGCAGTAGTAAGTGATACTAGGCCAGACCTCATTGATATTTATAACACCCTGTGTTTTCAAGTCATTGACGACGTCAATAAATCTACTATTCATTTTTGTATTGTACGCGTT
>BQNB010075865.1:0-31338 GCA_026074375.1 Tanacetum coccineum | reverse complement strand
AGCTGACATGTTTACGAAAGCCATTCCTGAGGATCGGTTTAAGTATCTTGTCAGAAGGATTGGTATGAGATGTTTGACTCTAACGGACTCTAGCTGATCTGGAGGTTCTGACAAATGAGCCTGCTTGATATCATCATCAAACATCACCATGTACATATTTTTGAGAAAAGCAAAATACAAAAATATAAAACTTCAAAAAGAAAATACAAAATCAGAAAAACAGAAAATTTCCAAAAAGATTCTTCTCGACATGTCTCTTGGAATCGATAACATTTACGTGCTTAGAAATGTCGATTAACATTGACACGGGTGTGTAAATGAAGTTCGAGCGAGAGTTTTCAAATGCTTTCAAAACATGTCATTTCTAAATTTTTCTCAATGACTTATGTACATTTCAGTGCATAACTCGGTCCCGAACGTAATAGGGAAGTGTACGCTTCAGTGCGCTTATCCTTGACGTTAGAAGAGAAGTCTTCTAACATTCTGGTTTTTCAAAAAGTTGAACACAATTTTTCAAGAATTTCTCGATGACAATTCATAATCTTTCAAAATTGTGTGTTCAACACTCCAACCCTCACAATGTTTTCAAAAGACAACAATTTCTCAATTGGTCCTATTTTTGAGGGGGAGTTTTTCGAAAAACAAAGTTTTAATGTTCTTGGATACATCAACAACGACAATTCTTATGTATTCAAAACATTATCAAAATGTTCCAAACCATTCATGCTGATAATATTTTCTCCCACAGAATTTTCAAGACATATTTTAATCACAAGGTATTTCAAAAACTAAGTGTTTATTATTTAAAATAAGGGGAGAAAATGTAATTAAAATATGATCTAATCGACTCAATGTGCTAAACAGTAAGAAAAGGTTTTATGGTTCGATCTTATACCCAACAACATCTTAATTTCACGACGATTCTGAAGTCATAAGGTGGTTAGGTTAGGAATCAATCCTATGATCCAACCAGAACCGGAGGATCTACCTAAGGATAATCCAAAGTTAGAAATAGCAGTCCTTAGGTATGATTAGAGATGAATGTATATGGGAATAATGCCGACTAAGATTGAGCTAACACTGGAACAATCATAACAAGGTGTTAGTAATGACGTCCTGGTAAGCATTGAAGGTGTTGAAGAATGAAAAAGAAATGTATGGATAAAGGGTGTAAAGAAAGAAGCCCTCCACACAACTTAAGGCAGAAACCGGGTCAATACATATGCTGTCAGAATCACAAGTTGATTGCTGACATTGAAAACGACATCATAGACCCAGTGATGCAATGCACAACCCTTCCCAGCCATTCGGGTTTCTCTCAACAGAAACTTGTCTCATTTGTCACGGAGATACACACGTTATCTATTGACATCTCATTCCGAGATCGTTGATATTGAATAGGTGGCAATCTGCTCCAGCCTCCGAGTACTAAAACCAAAATGCACTAATCGAGTCTAGAGCCAAGAGATCAATCAAAATCTCGTTAGGACACATTCCATTTCAAACACTTGTTGAACATGTCAAGTTTTACTAGTGTGTTTACAGAGTCCTACGCAATTTAATAGGTGATATTTGCCAGGAACATCCGATAGTGGAGTGATACTTATGTTATTCACAATGAAGATGGAAATCCTGCTTGATTTGTGTCAGCATTTAAACATGCTCCTGGTAGGTGACTTACAGATATTCTATTATGATTCAAACTTGTGTTTTGGTCAGAGTTAATATGATTTAATGGTTGAGGAATTTTGATAAAAGCTTAAAACTCCCGATGTGTTACAAAAACGCTTTTACAAGTAATATGTCGATTGATTTTCAAATCAATTTTCTGGAATTATCGGCATGGACTGGTTAAGAAAGTATCACGTCGTGATCGCATGTGATGAGAAACTTGTTCAAATTCCCTATGGGAATGAAACTTTGATTTTTCATGGTAACGAAAGTAACAATGGGAGAGAATCTCGGTTGACCATTATCTCATGTTCAAAGGCTCAAGAGTACATGGCAAAAGGATGTCAGATCTTTTTGGCACAGATAATTGCCAAGAAAGAGGGGGACAAGTTGGAAGGAAAGAAACTTAAGGACGTACCAATCGTCCGAGATTTTCCTGAAGTATTTCCCGAGGACTTGCCGAGTCTTCCTCCAGCTCGACCAGTGGAATTCCAGATCGACTTAATTCCAGGAGCCGTGCCCGTAGCTCAAGCACCGTATCGATTGGCTCCATCCGAAATGAGGGAATGGTCGGAACAACTACAAAAGCTTTCTGAAAAAGGCTTCATAAGTCCTAGTTCCTCGCCTTGGGGAGCCCCGGTCTTGTTCGGCAAAAAGAAGGATGGGTCATCCAAGATGTGGATTGACTACCGTGAGTTAAATAAGCTGACAGTGAAGAATCGTTATCCACTCCTGAGGATCGACGATTTATTTGATCAACTCCAAGGATCCAATATTTATTCAAAGATAGATCTAAGATCGGGTTATCACCAGCTTAGAGTACGAGAGCAAGACATTCCAAAGACGGCATTCCGAACTCGGTATGGTCATTACCAGTTTCAGGTTATGCCATTCGGTCTAGCAAACGCACTGGCGGTATTCATGGACCTCATGAACCGAGTGTGCAAGCCTTACTTGGATAAGTTTATAATTGTCTTCATTGATGACATACTTATTTTTTCAAAGGACGAGAAGGAGCACGAAGACCACCTTAAGGCAATTTTGGAATTGCTTAAGAAAGAGAAGTTGTATGCCAAGATTTCCAAGTGTAAATTTTGGATTCCGAAGGTACAATTTCTCGGACACATCATTGATAGCAAAGGTATTCATGTGGATCCAGCCAAGATAAAATCTATCAAAGATTGGGCATCTCCTAAGATACCGACGGAGATCCGCCAATTTTTAGGTCTTGCTAGTTACTATCGGAGGTTCATAAAGGGATTTTTGAAGATTGCTAAATCAATGAAAAAGCTTACTCAGAAAGGAATCAAGTTTGACTGGGGTGAAAAGGAGGAAAACGCTTTTCAGTTAATAAAGCAGAAGTTGTACAATGCGCCGATTCTATCTTTACCTGAAGTATGCGAAGACTTTGTGATATACTGTGATGCATCACACACGGGTTTAGGTGTTTTATTGATGCAGAGAGAGAAGGTGATTGCCTATGTTTCTCGACAACTAAAAGTTCACGAGAAGAACTACACCACTCATGATTTAGAACTTGGATCGGTAGTGTTTGCTCTAAAGATATGGAGACACTATCTATACGGAACCAAATGTACCGTGTTCACCGACCATAAAAGTCTGCAACGCATTCTTGATCAAAAGGAGCTTAACATGAGGCAACGCCGTTGGCTGGAATTGCTAAGTGATTACGATTGTGACATTCGTTATCATACAGGGAAGGCAAACGCAGTGGCTGATGCATTGAGCCGTAAGGAACGAATTGAGCCATTGCGGGTTCGAGCCTTAGTTATGACTATTGGCTTGGATCTTCCCAAATGAATACTAGAAGCTTAGATCGAGGCCTTGAAACCAGAGAATCTTAAGAATGAAGATGTAGGGGTATGATCAGAAAGGATATACCCAAGGAAAAGTTGGAACCACGCGCCGACAATACTTTATGTTTACACGGCAGGAGTTGGTTACCTTGCTATGGAGACTTAAGATCCGTAATTATGCACGAATCCCACAAGTCGAAATGCTCTATCCATCCCGGTTATGAAAAGATGTACCAAGACATGAAAAAACTATATTGGTGGCTCAATATGAAAGCTGACATCGCCACATATGTTAGCAAGTGCTTGACATGTGCAAAGGTCAAAGCCGAACTCCAAAGGCCATCGGGACTGTTAGTACAACCAGCGATACCCGAATAGAAGTGGGATAATATCACAATAGATTTTATCACCAAGCTTCCTAAGTCATCACAAGGTTTTGACACCATATGGGTGATTTTGGATCGACTTACAAAATCTGCATAATGAGACTTGCTTTCGTCGTTTAAGCTCATGTGGTTCTTGGTCTCTTTTCTTAGTTCTTTGTTGTAGGCTTGTTCCTTCATGCTGTTTGCTGATCTTTAATTTTGAGCCTTTGTCTATTATCTGTAAACGTCTATGCCATCTTGCGGATTTGAGTCTTTGACCAGAACATTTTCATTTACTTTGCCTCAACTTGAAAGCTTCAATCAGAGTTAGCGGGAAGTCTTTTGTCTTTAAATCTTGAGCTTTCATGATTGTTTGTCTTTGTAGAATGAGCATGAATATGTTGGTAATGAATCGACTTTGGTTGATTGGGATACCGTCACCACCGTTTTAACCTGCAGGTTTACGTTAGTGATAATCAAGAAAATTGATTTGAAAATCAATCGACGTGTTACTTGTAAAAGCGTTTTTGTAACACATCGGGAGTTTTAATCTTTTTATCAAAATTCCTTCAAACCGGTCAATTCAGATTTACTGGTCAATGCGATATCCAGTTGTCACAAGTTGAATTCATATAGAAGATCTCGCAAGTCACCTACCAAGATGCTTGTTTGATGCCTAACTCAAGCAGGATTTCCATTTCATTGTGAATACTCTTATAGTACTCAATCTCGGCTGTTTGGCAAAAATATCACAATGATATTGCTGTAAGAGACTCGTTTGTTAATCAGCTTGTGAATACTTGATGATGTTCAACATGTGCATTGAATTGGAATGTAGTTCCTAACGAGATTTTTATTGGATTCTTGGCTCTAGACTCGATTAGTGCATTTTGGTTTTAGTACTTCGAGGCTGGAGCTAGACTGCCATATTCTCTGAATATTAAACAATCTCGGAGTGAGATGTAATAGATAATCGTGTGTATCTCTGTGACAAATGAGGAAATGTTTTCTTAGTTGAGGGCTCCGGGAAGAAACCTAAATGAGCTGGGAAGGGTTATAGCATTGCATCACTGGGGTCCATGTTGTCGTTTTCAATGTCAGCAATCAAATTAGATTCTGAAAGCATATGTATAGACCGGTTTCTGCCTTGAGTTGTGTGGGAGGGCCTTCTTTCTTTAGACCTTTATCCATACAATTCTTTTTCATTCTTCAATAGCGCCTTCATATGCTTACTATGACGTCCATTTATAACACCTTGTTTTCTTGTTGTTGTTCCAGTGTTAGTAATTATGTTGACATTATTCCCATATACATTCATCTCTAATCATACCTAAGGACTGATATTTCTAACTTTGGATTATCCTTGGGTAGATCCTCTGGTTTTGGTTGGATCATAGGACGGGATTCCTAACCTAACCACCTTATGACCTCAGAATCGTCGTGAAATTAAGATGTTGTTGGGTGTAAGATCGAACCATAAAACCTTTCTTACTCTTCAGCCACATTGGTTGAATCGATAATATTTTTAATCATTTTATCCCTTATTTTAAATAATAAACACTTAGTTTTTGAAATACCTTGTGATTAAAATATGTCTTGAAAATTATGTGGGGAGAAAATATTATCAACATGAATGGTTTGGAACGTTTGGTTAATGTTTTGAATAACATAAGAATTATCGTTGTTGATTGTATCCAAGAACATTAAAAACTTTGTTTTTCGAAAAAATCTCCTCAAAAAAATAGGACCAATTGAAAAATTGGTTGTCTTTGAAAACATTGTGAGGGTTGGAGTGTTTGAACACACAATTTTGAAGATTTTGAATGGTCATCGAGATATTCTTGAAAAAATTGTGTTAACTTTTTGAAAAAAACCAGATGGTGGAGGCCTTCTCTTCTAACGGTATGGGTAAAGCCTCACTTGAAACGTACACTATTCCTTTTTTTTGAGCTAAAAATATTGAATGTCTTTTTAAGAATCCAAGCTTAAGATCGAGCAAACGTTAATTTTCTCGTGTGTGAGGTTAAGTTTATAAACCGCTTCACTTTATTGAAGTCTGGGGTATGTACTGATATTTGAAACATAAACCTATAGAAAAATTAGAATGACATGTTTTGAGACCTATTTGCAACTCTCGCTCGAAGACTTCATTTACACACCCGTCAAATGTTATTTGACATTTCTAAGCACGTAAATGTCTATCGATTCTCAAGTGACCATGTCGAGAAGTATCTTTTTGGGAAATTTTCTGTTTTTTGTGTTTTGTATTTTGTATATATACCTGTTTGTCCTCAGAATGCTATTGTGATGTGGATTAGTAATTCAAACTTCTTGTCGTGATGTAGCTGTCTTGTTTGCTTAAGGAACAACTTTGGAACAGCTTTGATACTTGACTGTTTCATTGCTGTGGTCTTGAATTCGAGTTATAACTTTATGATCTAAAGATTATTTGTGAAGAAGAAGGCCTAAACTGATGTTGAACAACGTCATTTGAATTGAGTGCAACGGGGCTGAATTGTTATTTTCAGCAGACACCATCTTGTCGTTTGTGGTGAGAGGTTTGAACGTTGTATCGTTTTTTTACCCCCCCCCCCCCCCCCCCCCCCCCCCCCCCCCCCCCCCCCCCCCCCCCCCCCCCTTTTTAATTTTTCACTTTTTTTTTTATTTTTTTTCTGGTAGACATCATTTGATGTAGTCATCTTTTTGTGATAACCTTTCTGGCACTGTTTCTTTGATATCACATTTTAGCCACTAACCACCACTATGAGATTTCTGCTTTGCTTTGGTATTGTGCATCTGCATTTAAAGCCATATTTTTATTGCTTTTTGACATTGATGTTGTAACCTTGCACTTAAACCAGAGTTTGTTTGATGCATGTATATGGAGGATATCTAAATTTGAACCATGTGTGGTCTCTTTCATCCTTGCTCCGTGCTAAGTGGTTGAGTAAACTTTCTTGTGGGATTCCACCTAAGTACGAACATTACTAAATGATTCTACCGTTGGTTCCATTTAAGACTAGGTCTAGAAGGTGTCGTTTGTGTCTATTTGTATTCTGATGGACATTTCTTTTCTATCCACCATTTCCATGCCTTATTTGTATTACTAAAGATTCTACCCGTTGGTTTCCATTTAAGACTAGGTCTAGAAGGTGTCGTGTAACACCCCCATTTTTACAATATAGCAGCGGAAGATAATCTGGGGTATTACTTCATGGATACAACAATCATAATCATAGAAAAACAACTTAAAAGAGACGTTTGTTGGAAAAATTTTAGTTATCATTCATTTATTTTCAGAGTTTTTACAAATATGCAGGTCCCCAATCTAAAACATCTGTTTGATTGATTAACAGTTCAGCTCCTTTCGAGTTCATGCCAATCCGTATCGCACTTGCTCAATTACCTGAGATTAAACATGCTAAAAAGGGTCAACACAAAGGTTGAGTGAAATTCATAGGTTTGAAATGTAATAGTTAATACAAGTTATCATAATTGGAAATGTTGGTATTGCAGGAATAATTGTTATGAAGAACATTATTGTCATAGTGAACAGTATTATCACCCTAAACTCATGAATCACATAAAGAGATAAAGAGATATTAAAGAGATATTGGGAGATACTACTAAAGAGATATTAGGAGATACTACCCAAAAAAGTTATATAGAGATTATGGGAGATATTACCCAAATAAATATTGGGAGATACTACCCAAAGAGATATTATAAGAGATATTGGGAGATACTACCCAAATAGATATTTCCATGTACCTAGGCAATAATATATCAGGATAGCATATTGTTTAGCATAACACTTGCATTCATGATTTTATAGTAGGTGTCACGGGTTTATAAGATATGTGAGATTATGAATTCATTAAGTCTTTGAAAAGTAATCACATTGTTATAAGATAAATGAGTATGTAAAAGAGTTTGTAACAAGCATGTATCCCCCCTCGCGGGTTTATAAAACATGTAAAATAAGTAAAGAGCGAGGTTATGAACTCACCTGATATGTAGATGTAATAAATATTCCAAAATGATAGCTGGACGGACCTTATCACATCTTACCAGGGAAGGTTGATTATAGGCAAATGATATATGAAAAGCATGTCACGCAAATGAGTAAATTGTTGAGTTTAAGAGATCTGTACTTTAGAACTTTAGTTTTAGGAGTTATGAGTTTGATTGAAGAGTTTGGAATTATTGTATCACCGTTCGGGCCATCATAATTCAGAAGTCATTCAGTAAACGTTTGAGGAGCTAGGGCACTTTAAATCGTAAACCCAACAACTCAGTCAGAAACGAGCTACCCCAAGATGAAATTCTTTAATATGAAGCTCCCTAGTATTGTGGTACAATATAGCTTCCGGATGATCGGTTTTAAGCGTTTTATTTAATATCTGGAAATGTTAAGCACGTCAAGCGTTTATTAAGTTATGTCTGGTAATGTTTTGAATGTGTTTTTATACTTTTTCAAAATGTTACATTTTAGACCTTGGGGTTTGGAAAATTGCAAGTAGACCCTAGGGTTTGCATTTTTACGACTTTGGTCCTTTAACTTTGAAAGATATACCAAGTAACTTGGACTTGAATAAGTGACATAATAGGACCCCTATATTATAAACTTTGATAAAATGACACTCTTAGTCCTATTTGTTATAGTTTCTAAAATTTTTGATATATTCCATTGCATGGAGTATATTTACCTCAAAATGTCTAAATTGCATGAAGCTTATTTTATACATTTCAATAGACATTGTATAAAGTTATTAATAACAAAAATATGAAAGTTTTACAATAACACAAGTTTAATTTAACGATTCGTTAAGCTAGGAAGTAAAACGGGTCAAATTAGGGTTTTAAAATAAAAACGCGCGGGTTTTAAGATTAAATTCTTTCATGATTATCAAAGACACTTATTTTATAAATTTTATAAGCTTATTAGGATAGGATTATAACAATAGTTTACAAGTTTAGCTCATAGTTTAAGTAAAAAACATGAAAGATTAGGTTTAGGGTGAACGGTTTTGGATCAAAAGGCATAACATTAGGTTTTGAGTTCAAGCTTTATATTATGTTTTTAGCAAGATCAATTATGAACCATTATGACGTTATGAAAGCAGACCACTAAGCTCTTAGACGAACCTGGTTTGAGCTTATAGCTTGGAAACGGGTCAGAATCGGGACTTTCGGCTTTGTATGCCTAGAATAACGACTCCCGTGCTTCGTTTCTTGGTTTATTTTGCTTCCTTTCCATACTTGAGACTTCTTAAGATCACTTAGGATCTATTAGAGTAAAGGATTGCTTCTATGAAGGGTTATAGAGGAGGAAGTGGGGGATGAAGAAAAAATGGATATGATTTTAGGGTTATATTTATAGTAGTTTGAAGGCAAAGGAGTTAAGGAACACTTAGGATCTATTCATGGACATGTGGAGGGTCTAGTAGGTGATGTGTTGAAGCTATGGTGTGAGTATGAGGGTCTAGGATAGTAGATTGAAGTGGTGGAAGTGTTTTTGGGGTGTTTGGGTGTCACGGCTAGAAGATGGACAACAAGGCCATCATGTGTCTTCAATTTTGGCCATGGAAAGGTAAGAGCAGGTGGGTAAGATGCTTAAGGGTTTCTAGAAGGGGTTATGGAAGTTATTTGCACCTTGAGAACTGGTTTGAAATGGTTCAAAATTGATGGTGAAAGGGTGCGGGCTGTTTTGGGGTTCGACTAGGGTTTCACAAGTTTTCAAGTCTTTATTTCATGTATAAATGATTAAGGATAGTTAATATATGTAGCCAATGTCTGATATAGGAAGGATTAGCAAAGATTAGCAATTGGTTTGGGTTAAAACGGATTAGAATTGAAGAAATGAGGTCACGGGTTTGATTAGGGCATGTTTAGGGTTTTCTGACTTTCTTTGGTTTTATTATTTTGCATACTTTTGATGAGAAAATGATGGTAATATAGATCTAGGGCTTATATAACGTATTACTCAATGAGGGTTTGGTCATTGGTTAAGTTAACTTAGGTTAAAAATTGAAAGAATAGCGTGGCTTGGAATTTGGGTTCAATAGGATTTAGGGTTTTCTAGCTTGTAATTCTCGTAACATTTGTTGAAGAAAGGAGGGTAATGATGGATAAAGGTTCTGTAAATTTCATTTTATGGGTTTACAATGAACTCTTGGTTGCTATGTCTTGAGATGGAGATGTGTCTGGAAAATGAGGAAAGGGTCAAAATCACATTAGGTACAATTAGGGTTTTGATTTGTTTCTTGTATAATTGAAGTAGGAGTGTGTAAATGATAATGGATTATGATTGAGAATGTTGTAATTTATGTTATTATAACTTATTTAAGTATTGGTTTAGGTTTACAATGGATAAAAATGAAGAAACGAGTCATGGTTTAGAAACTAGCTCGGTTTTTAGGGTTTAGGGTTTTGAATTAGGGTTTTGAGTGTAGATATGTATGTGAGGGCTTATGAATAGAATAATTAGGGTTTACACATTGTATAATGAGTATAGTAGCTTGTACACAAGTTGTGGTGAAGAAATTGGAATGAAAACGGAGGTAAAATGGCTATTTTAGAGATCATGCTTAATGACTTATATATTGAGCTTTTAAGGACTTGTACCTTTCTTTGGATAGAATGTATATTCATATGAGATGTTATGATACTTGTACATATGCTTTAGTAGCTTGTACATTCACTTTATATATTAATCTTTTATGGAATTAGGGTTTAGAGGTATACGATAACGGTTTAAAGCCCGTTTAGATATAACGTTGCGAATAGTACATTATAGGAATAATGTACCTTGTAAAAGGGATATGATGATATTGACTTGACATGTTATGATGTTTGCTTGACATATATGAAGATAGGATGGTCATAGATAGGTTGCGTGAGCTCGTCTACTTTAGTTATGCAAGTTACATGACATACTGAGATATTGACAATACAAGTAATGTAATAAAGCGAAAAATTTCCCCGTATAATTGTGATAATAGTAAAATAGGTTGATGAAAATTCTTGGGTTGTTATAGTCTCCACCCCTTACAGAAATCTCGTCCTGAGATTTAATTTAAAGTTGAATTGAATGAATTTAAGTTAGGCTAATCAAGGTTACAAGTTCACGTGTGTGATGCATTTATAATTATGTTGTACACCATAATTATAATTACCTCCTTTCACACGTCTACTTATTTTCAAGATCATACCTCTTGGTGACAGTCAATAGAATTTCTCTAGATTCTGGTAGAATCTGGGTGGATGGAATACGTTGCGCTACTCAAATCGTAAGGAATCGTTATTCATTAACCTTTAAAAGTCAACATCGAATAAGAATGCTATCACAAGTCTTTGTCAAAATTTTCATACCTAGTGGTATTGAAATCATTTGACATTGTATAGATTCTTGTGTGTTTCCTTGTTATTATGTTGCAGAATATTACTAAGAGATTTTTAGATTATGGAAGATAGGAATGAGTAATGTCAAGGAATGTTTGATTTTGTTAAAGAAGTTGTAATCAAGTGAGATCTGATTCTGAAATGAATAGATGATGAGGTAGTAATGACAGGTAATAAGGGTAATGATTAAGGGATTTTTGTACAAACGGATTAAAAGAAAACTTGTTTGTATCTAGTGATATACATTAAACCTACTTATTTTTAATTAAGTCATTACAAAAGAAGCGTCCATCTCCTTGTAACTGAGGATTTATAAATTATAGTTTAGGGATTTTAAAATTTCCTTATTCAAATGAAAGAAAAGTGTCCTAATTTCATTTCAATAAGCTGATCATAAATTAGTCTTACCTAGCATAAAAACACAATATGGTAATGTGTAGAAAATGAATTGTTAGATAATATTCAGATGTTGATTGTATTGACGCCCATATAATCGAGGATGAAAATTTATGTTGCAAAGGTATGAGGAGAGTATTAGACGTTTGAACATAGATAGAAATTAGTAGAATTTGACTATAGATGTTCGAGTTTTTGATATCCTATCAGATATACAAGATGTAAAAGAATCATCATTTTTAATTTCATGGATAACTTTTCATATGGAAAAGTTTTGATATTATGCTAAGTATCTTGTAGTAGAATAAAAGTAACAGACGACGAGGATTGATGATTGGGTTTTTTTAGATTGAAGAAGAATTTGAGGAGAGTTGAATATCCTCAAGAGTTGTTTTCTGTCGGTGAATATTTTGTTCTGCAGTTTCTGGTACAGATTGACCCACTGTGTTGCAAGTTGAGGACACTTGACAGTGCAATCTCCTATGTGATGCAGGGTGCATTTTGTACACAAAGGAAGGATTGAGCCGAAGTGTAAAACTACAAAGTTGTTCGGAACGACATTTTACATAAACCTGCCAATTTTCATAATTTTCGGATGTATAGTTTGTAAACTAGACACTTTTCCTGACATGAATAGTGTTGGTTCGTTTTTAAAATAAATTTTTGCGAAACATTTTAGAATCATTTATATAATATTTATACATGTCTTAAACTTTATAAATATTATTTTACAAAGACAATTAAATTATTTATTCGATTATACGAGTACGAACACGTGGTATTTGTTTAACAAACGCGATTTAAATATGATTTCATAAACACAATTAGATGGTGATGTAGCTATATAGAATTATATATGGTAGTAGTTATTCAAAGTACTTAGTACTCATACGACCCATATTTACTTAGGTTGCTTTCGGATATTTTCGTGACACGTTTTCTGTCATTCACTCGACTTATTTCATCCCTTCACTTCTAAGGTGAGTTCATAGCTCCATTTCTATCTACTTGTTTTACAAATTCTAGGGTGAAATTACATGTTTGTTTTATTTTGGACACAAGTGTTTTAAACTGTATGCTACCCAAATTATTGCCTGAATGCTATTGCCTAAGAGCCGCGAATACGGGTGCAAATCCCTTATAATTACGAACTCTGGTGCAAATCCCTTATAATTACGAATACTGGTGCAAATCCCTTATAATTACGAACTTGGGTGCAATTCCCCAAGAATTACGAATACGGCTTCGATGTCATGAGTCTAGTGTAATAATACCTATTTTGGACTGCTGAATATGCTTCATAGTCTACCATTACTAAAATCTTGTGGTCCACCCTTTTACTGATAAACCTATGAATTCACTCAACCTTTGTGTTGACTTTTAGCATGTTTAATTTCAGGTTCTAAGGTGTGATTCTGGAGGGGAGCTGCGGGGATATCATGAAGATGGATTCTGTGATTTCTTAAAATTTGATGCACTCTTAAACTTTTGAAAACTTAAGTCCTTTTTTGAAACAGTAAAACTTTTATGTTACAAATGCACGTTGAAGTCTTATGAAGTTTACCAAGTATGTGGGACCTAATGTGAAAACTCTGATATTTTATAATGCATCGAAAGTTACTTATTTAAAAACGTCTCTTTGAGGTCGTTTCCTATATCTTGTTTGTTGTACTAAGACGTAGCACCCCATTGTTACCATTCCGCTGCTACCAGATTTTAGGGGTGTTACAGCCTTGTCCAAGTGCCGTTGTCAGACATTGTGTAACGGGGTCAGAATTGACGTGAACTGACACCATATGAGGCAATGCGTCAAAGTTTACATGAATGGTTTCAACTATCACTCTTGTTCTCTTGTTATATACCCTGTAAGCTCTTGACTGAGTAGAATACCCTACAAAAATAAATGCATCACCTTTTTCTTTCATCTTGTTAAGATTTCCACCATCTCTGACAATGTAACATAATGAGCCAAAAATGTGAAAGAATTTTACAGACTGTTTTCGGCCATTGATGATGTGATAAGGAGTTTTCTCATGTCGAGGAATTACGAGTGAATGATTTTGAGTAAAACATGTTGTGGCAATTGCTTTAGCCCAAAAGAACAAAGGAACTTTAGCGGCGCTTTGCATTGTTCGAGCAGCCTCAACAAGAGTATGGTTTCATCTTTCGACAACGCCGTTTTGTTTAGGTGTGCGAGCAGTTGACGTTTGGTGTTCAATCCCATCTTGAGCAAAGTATGCATGAAGAGTTTTATTCAAAAATTCCATGCCTTTGTTAGTTCAAACTGTTCTAACTTGAGCATGAAGTCCTTTTTGAACAAGTTTGAGGAAATCGATGAGAACTTCTGGTGTTGTCTTTGGATCTCAAGAAGTGAGTCCAAGTATATCATGAATAATCATCAACAATTACCAACACATATTTCTTACCATTAAAGCTTTCTACCCTCATGGGACCACATAAGTCCATGCGTAGAATTTGTAACCGTCTCTTTGAGCTTGGGGTAGTTTTAGTCTTGAAAGACTTACGTTTTGCTTTCCTCAACTCACAAAAAGAACAAAGATGATCTTTGACGAATTTAAAGTTGGGAAGGCCAGTCACAATATCATACTTCGAAAGCAAGTTGATGGTATCAAAGTTTAGATGTGAAAGACGACGATGCCATAACCATGCTTGTGACAATGACGGTTTAGCCATTAAGCAAATTAGATTGGGATTTGATGTGTCTTGAAGAGTGATGGAATTAAGATCTGTGCCAAGAGAACCTGTGAGAAGATCATTTTCCTTCAAATCATGGATGTAACATGTAGACTTCCAAAAAGCAAATTCCAAATCCGCATAACAGAATTGACCAACGGAGAATAAATTGTGATTCAGCCCTTCGACGTAATAAACTGTAACACCCCCATTTTTACATATAGCAGCGGAAGCTAATCTGGGGTATTACTTCAAGGGTACAACAGTCATAATCATAGAAAACGATTCAAAAAGAGTCATTTTTGAAAGTAAAGTTATCATTCATTTATTTCATCAGAGTTTGTACAGAAGAGAGGTTTCCAGAATCTAAAATACAACATTTGAATGATAACGGTTTTTCCATCTTCGTGTCCTCGTCACTCCGTGCCATTAGTTACCTGAGATAAAACATGCTAAAAAGTTAACACAAAGGTTGAGTGAAATCCATAGGTTTAAGTAATATAATTTGAATGCAAATGCGATATTTGGGTTACGTTGATATACACCCAGTATTGAAAACATAATTTATTATTGCCATTAGCTCATGAATCCGATGCCTTGGGTTATAATGATAATATTGCCCCTGCGGGCACCTTTGCCAAAATACCCGCGTGATTTCTAATGATGTGCAATTGGTTATCGTTACTGGATACACCAACGGGGAGTCCAACCCAAATATATATATTCACAACATTCGCGCTTACTACAGAGAGTAATTAACGGTTCATGATTATGGGGACTTAAAGGCAAAGCAGTTACTTAGGCAATAGTAAATTGAAATAGCATGTAGAAATAATTGCATTCATGTTTATAGCATGTATCTCCCTCGCGGGTTTATAAAAAGATTGAAATGCGAGGCTATGAACTCACCTGAACAGTTATAGGGAAATTGATAGCTAATGTATAGGGAATGAAAGTAACGGCTTCAACACGGCAATCACAGACAACCTGGGTTAATATATGGCAAGTCTTAGTTTGATTGTATATATAAGTTTTTGGATATCGATGTTGGTTTTGATATAAAAATTATCATAACACCGTTCGGGCCATCATAGTTTAGAAGTCATTTAGTAAACGTTTGTGGAGCTAGGGCACTTTAAATCGTAAACCCAACAACTCAGACAGAACGTAGTACCAAGATGAAACTTCTTAATATGAAGCTCCCTAGTATTGTGGTATGATATGGATCCGGGACATGATTTTTGAAAGCACATCGATGATGAATGATATAAGGATTAGAACATAAGCAGTTTTAAGCATTTTATTCAATATCTGGAGATGTTAAGCACGAGGAGCGTTAATTAAAGTTATGTCTGGTAATGTTTTGAATATGATTTTAGGATAAGATTTTTATACTTTTTCAAAATGTTACATTTTTGACCCTTGGGTTTGGAAAATTGCAAATAGACCCCTAAGGTTTGCACTTTTACGACTTTGGTCCTTCAACTTTTATTGATATACAAAATAAACCTTGGAACTTTTGTTAAAGTGACATAATAACCCCTTTAGTTATAACTTTGATTCAAAATGACACTTTTAGTCTTTTAGTATATGTTATGAAATTTTACATATATACCCCTTGATGGATATATAATTACAAAACATGTCCAAATTGCCATGCTAAAGCTTTATGTTTTAACATTTCAATAGAATTTATATGTTATACTAAACTAAATATGAAGATATAACATAACGCAAAATTTTAATTTAACGATTCGTAAGCTAAAAGGTAAAACGTGTCAATTAGGCGTTTTAAGAACAAAAGATGCGCGGGTTTAAGATCGCAATCTCTATAACTTATTCAAATTACTTATTTTAACATTATAATAGCTTATTAGGATTGATTATAACAAAAGTTTACAAGTTTAACCCATAGTTTAAGTAAAAACATGAAATTAGGGTTTTGGGTGTACGGTTTTGGATCAAAAAGGCATAACACTTAGGTTTTTGAGTTCAAAGCTTTATATTATGATTTTAGCAAGATCATATGAACATTATGACGTTATGAAAGCAGAACATAAGCTTAGAGAACCTGGTTTGAGCTTATAGCTTGGAAACGGGTCAGAATCGGGACTTTCGGCTTCGTACGGCTAGAGTAACGACTCCCGGGCTTCGTTTCTTGGTTTCTTTTGCTTCCTTTCTGTACTTGAGACTTCTTAAGATCTATTAGAATTCATATTGAGCAAGGAGTTGCTACTATGAAGGGTTATAGAGGAGGAAGTGGGGGATGAAGAAAAATGAAGACATATGAGTCCTATTTATACCCATTTGAAGGTATAATGAGTAAGCAAGCTTCATGATCTGGTTAGGACACATAGGAGGTCTAGAGGGTGATGAGGAGGGTCTATAGGATGTGTTGGTTAAGCTAGAAACTAGCTTGGATGTGTTGTTTTCTTCTTTCTTTGCCGCGGCTAAGATAGAGAAACAAGGATGCATGTGATGAATTTTATACAATATAAATGGAAGATATTTTGAAGAGAGGTGCTTGTAAGCAGCTAGGGAGGTAAGGTGCTTGTCATTGAGGTGCTTGGTTGCAAGAAAAATAGTTAAAATGGGTTATTTTGCAAGGGTTTTGGTTTCGGGTTCACTAGGGCTCATTTAGGGTTCGGGTTGAGTTTTCTAGCTTGTAATTTGTATACATTTGATTAGGAATGATAGGTTACTGATACTAGGACTTATATTAAGGATTATAATCAAGATTTGATAGGTGATTTGAGTTAAAATGGGTAGAAAAATGAGAAAACGGGTCAAAGTCACAATTAGGGCACAATTAGGGTTTTCTGGATTTGTTCTTTGTGTAATTGATGTAGAATGATGAAATGATGATGGAGTATGATTGAGGATGTTGTAATTAATGTTATTATCACTTATTTAAGAGTTGGTTTAGGTTTACAATGGGTAAAAATCAAGAAACAAGTCATGGTTTAGAAACTAGCTCGGTTTTAGGGTCTAGGGTTTTGAATTAGGGTTTTGAGTGTAAAAAGATGTATGAAAGCTTATGTATGGAATAATTAGGGTTCATATATTGTAAAATGAGTATAGTAGCTTGAACATAAGTGATAGTGAAGAGATGAGGATGAAAACGGAGGTAAAACGGCTATTTTAGGGATTGAGCTTAATGACTTATGCATTGAGCTTTTAAGGACTTGTACTTTGATTTAAAGAGATTATATATTTCAAATGAGATGTTATATTACTTGTACATATGCTTTAGTAGCTTGTGCATTCACTTTAGGGGTTAACCCTTCCATGAGATTAGGGTTTAGGGCATCCGATAATGGTTTAAAGCCCGTTTTGATATGATGTTGCAAATGGTACCTTTTAGGAAGAATGTACCTTGTAATAATGATATTATGATATTGACTTGATATGTTATGATGTTTGCTTGACATATATGAAGATAGGATTGCCATATGTAGGTTGTCCGAGTCCGTTAACTTGAGTTATGCAGGTTATATTGCATATTGAGATATTGGCAAAGTAATGTAATGTAATAAAGCGAAAAAATTCCCTGAAAAAGGTGAGTTCATATATAACTGATAGATTGTACATCATCTAACTTAATAGATGGATATTTACATTTATGAAAATTGTGGGTTGTTATAGTCTCCACCCCTTACAGAAATCTCGTCCCGAGATTTAATTGAACTTGAAGTGATGATTGAAAATAGATGAGGATATTTGGCACGAATTTCGTCTTCGCGTTCCCATGTAAATTCTGGTCCTCTTTTAGAGTTCCATCGTACTTTGATTATAGGAATACGACTTCGCTTAAGTTGCTTGATTTCACGGTCCATAACTTCTACTGGTTCTTCTACAAAGTTGAGCTTGTCGTCGAGTTGAAGTTCTTTCATTGGAATAACGAGAGATTCGTCGGATAAACACTTCTTGAGATTTGAAACGTGGAAAGTATTGTGGATACTACTAAGCTTTATAAGGAAGCTCTAGTTCTGTATGCCATAGGCCCAATTAGTTTCAAGAATTTTGATGGTCAATGTATCGTGGATTAAGCTTTCCTCGTTTTCTGAATCGAAAGATACCCTTGCGAGGTGATACTTTCAACATAACACGATCGCCAACTTGAAATTCTAAAGGCTTTCGCCTTACATTGGCGTAACTTCTTTGTCGATCTCTGGCAGCTTGTAAGCGTTGACGAATTTGTACGATCTTTTCAGTGGTTTCTTGAATTATTTCTGGTCCTGTAAGTTGAGAATCTCCAACTTCAGTCCATGAAAAAGGTGGAGCTAACTTTCGTTCCTCTAAAGTGCTTTCGAACGGTGATGCCTTAATATGCATGTTAACTGTTGTTGTATGAAAATTCTTCCAATGGTTAAATGTTTATCCATCCTTTTCTGAAAATCTATGGGAACAAGCTGTAGCTGTTTCGGTGTTTGGAGGGTTCTTTCACGTTGTCCATCGGTTTCAGGGTGATTGTTTTTGTACTCAGTCTAAATTGAGCTACTCTAAAGCATTTTGCAATGATGCCAGAATCTGGATGTGGAAATGATGGTCCGATCCGAGATGATAGAGATTGGCATGCCATGTCGAGAGACTATTTCTTTGATGTATAACCTTGTAAGAGTTTCCATACTATCAGTGAACAGCATGGTATGAAATGAGATGACTTGGTTAATAAGACGTATTCGACAATGACCCAAACTGGGTATCATGTCCGGTTAAGGTTTTGGGTAGCTTTGTGACGAAATCCATTGTTATTCTTACCATTTCCAAATTAGGATTCTAGGTTGTACCAATAAGCCTGGATGGCTTTTGACATTCTGCTTTACTCTTAGAACATGTCAAACACTTGCTAACATATTCTAAATAATGATGAGAGCCTTCATGTTAGGCCAATAATAGATTTCCTTTATATCATGGTAATCTTATCAGAACCGGGGTGAATTAGGAATATTTGGATTTATGAGACTCGTGCATGATTAAGTCTCTTAAACCGCCAAAAAGTGGTAACCAGCTTCGGTTTTTGATACAACGAGTTCCATCAGGACGAATTTCAAATGATTTGTCCATTCCTCTTAGGTTCTCGTTTTTGACATTTTCTTCTTTGAGGGCTTCATTTTGGGCTTCGAGAATTTGAGATGGTAATTTTGGATGAACGGTTAAGATTAATGCTCTGACTCGGAGGGGTTTGATTCGTTTCTTTTGACTTAAGGCATCTGCTACAACATTTGCCTTTCCGGGATGATAACAAATTTCACAATCATAATCTGCGAGTAATTCTAACCATCGGCGTTGCCTCATATTTAATTCTTTTTGACGAAGAATATGTTGAAGGCTTTTGTGATCAGTGAAAACTGTACACTTTGTACCGTATAGATAGTGTCTCCAGATTTTAAGAGCGAATATTACTGCTCCTAATTCGAGATCGTGAGTAGTATAGTTTTCTTCATGAGGTTTGAGTTGTCGAGATGCATAAGCAATGACTTTTTCTCGTTGCCTTAGTACAGTCCTACGCCCTTGAAGGTGCATCACAGTAAACGTACAAAAATTATTGTTTCCTTCTGGTAATGTTAATAATTGGTGCTTTCACCGATTTTGTTTCAAGGATGTTGAACAGTGATTCTTGTTCTTCGTTCCAGATATAATTCTTGTTTTTCTGGGTTAATTTAGTCAAAGGCTTTGCAATCTTTGAAAAACCTTTGATAAATCTTCTTGGTATATAGCCGACGATTGAGTCCTAAATGAATTGACGTACTTTGTAGGTGTGTGGGAAGATGTCAATTCTTAACGGCTTCGATTTTGGCAGGGTCAACATGAAGTCCTTGATTATCGATGAGATGACCAAGAAATTGCACGATATGTATCCAGAAATACTTTAGAGAAACTTGGCATAACTATTTCTCTTTTTGAAGTAGTTCCAAGATTATTGGAGTTGACTTGCATGTTTTCTTCATTGCGAGAATAGATAGAAATATCATCGTCATGAACACAATTACAAATTTTCCAGATAAGGTTTACATACAGAATTCATTGAGACCATGAATACAGCAGGTGTTTGTTAAACCAAATGGCATGACTTGAAATTCATAGTGTCTGTATCTCGTTCTGAAAGCTGTCTTAGGAATATCTTCTTCCCTTACTCTCAGTTGATGATAACCTGATCTTAAGTCGATTTTTGAAGTAACAGCTTTTTGAACCTTAAAGTTTAATCGGATAAGTCATCGATCCTGGGTAATGGGTAACAATTCTTTATAGTAAGTTTATTCAACTTCGTAATCAATACACATTCTGAAAGATCCGTCTTTCTTTATAACAAATAAGATAGGAGCTCCCCAAGGCGATGTACTTGGTCGAATGAAACCTCGATCGGTTAGTCTTTTAATAGTTGAGTAGACAACTCCTGGCATTTCTAAAGGAGCTAAATCTATAAGGTGTTCGAGCTTTAGGTGGAGCTCGGGGATTAAGTCGATTTGGAATTCTACTTGGCGAAACAGGAGGGATACCAGGTAGATCTTCTGCTGCCATTTTGGGTAGCTTGGTAATGAAATCCATTGTTATCTTCTCCCACTTCCATTCTGGTATATCGGGTTAGACCAATAAACCAGAGGGCCTCTGATGTTTAGCCTTAACCTTAGCACAAGTTAGGCATTTGCTAACATATGTGGCGATTTCAGCCTTTATGTTTAGCCACCAATATAATATTTTCAGATCATGGTACATCTTGTCGGATCCTGGATGGATAGAATACTTTGACTTATGTGACTCGTGCATAATGAAAGACCTTGTGTCACCGTAACACGGTAGCCAACTTCTATTATCCAAACATAATGTTCCATCGGCGCGGGCTTCTAACTTCTTTAGCATGCCGCCAATATCTTCTACTTTAATGTTTTCGATCTTGATTGCTTCTTTCTGGGCCTCAAGGATTCGTGACGTAAGGTCCAAGCCAATCGTTTGTAACGGTTCGGTCCTTTCCTTTCAACTCAAAGCATCTGCTACGACATTTGCTTTCCCTGGGTGATAACGAATTTCGCAATCGTAATCACTTAGGAGCTCTATCCATCGGCGTTGCCTCATATTGAGGTCCTTTTGGTCTAGGATATGTTGTAGACTCTTGTGGTCGGTGAACACTACACACTTCGTGCCATACAAATAGTGTCTCCAGATCTTTAGGGCGAACACTATTGCTCCGAACTCCAGATCATGAGTGGTGTAGTTCTTCTCGTGGATCTTCAGTTGTCTAGAAGCGTATGCAATAACCTTCATTCTCTGCATCAGTACCGTACCTAACCCTTTTATGGATGCATCACAATACACCATAAAATCTTCACTGCCTTCCGGTAGTGCTAAGATAGGTGCAGCACATAGTTTCTGTTTCAATAGTTGAAAAGCTTCTTCCTGTTCCTCACCCCAATCGAACTTCTGGTTCTTCTGAGTAAGCTCAGTCATAGGCTTAGCTATTTTGGAGAATCCTTCAATGAATCTCCTATAGTATCCTGCAAGACCTAAGAACTGGCGAATCTCCGAAGGAGTGGTTGGAGATGCCCAATTCTTAACAGCTTCAATCTTAGCTGGGTCCACGTGAATACCACTGCTATCAATCACGTGACCAAGGAATTTTACCGTATTGATCCAAAATTCACACTTAGAAAACTTGGCATACAGTTCTTCCTTCTTCAGCAACTCCAGAATAGTTTTCAGGTGTTCCTCGTGTTCTTTCTTATTGCGGGAGTATATGAGAATGTCGTCGATGAACACAATCACAAACTTATCCAAGTATGGCTTGCACACACGGTTCATGAGATCCATGAACACCGCAGGTGCGTTGGTCAAACCAAAAGGCATAACTCGGAACTCATAGTGTCCGTATCGTGTTCTGAAAGCAGTCTTGGGAATATCTTCTTCTCTAACCCTTAACTGATGATAACCTGACCTTAAGTCAATTTTTGAGTAGATGCTGGATCCTTGCAACTGATCGAATAAGTCATCGATCCTTGGTAAGGGATAATGATTTTTCACTGTAAGTTTGTTCAACTCACGGTAATCGATACACATCCGAAAAGATCCATCTTTCTTTTTGACAAATAAGATTGGTGCTCCCCACGGAGAGGAACTTGGTCTTATAAAACCTTTGTCAGAAAGTTCTTTTAGTTGTTCGGCTAGCTCTTTCATCTCTGCAGGTGCAAGATGATATGGTGCACGTGCAACAGGTGCAGCTCCGGGTATTAACTCGATATGAAACTCTACTTGGCGTGTCAGGGGTAATCCTGGCAAATCTTCAGGAAATACTTCTGGAAAATCTCTGACAACAGGCACATCTTCAATTCGCCTCTCTGGAGTTTCGGCTTTCTCTTCCTTCATTATTTGAATCAAGAACACTTGACATCCTTGGTCGATGTACTTCTATGTCCTGATGCTCGAGATGACTTCTAATCTCGATTCGCTTTTAATCCCGCTCCTTTCACCTTGTATGATCAGCATTTCATTTCTATACGGAACACGAATGTACTTCTCGTAACACATAACTTATGCGCGATGTTCGGCCATCCAATCCATTCCGATGATGACGTCAAAACTTCCTAGTTCTATAGGGAGCAAGTCGATTTCGAACAGGTGATTTTGCAAGTTAAGAGTACACCCTCTTAAAATAGTGTTTGTGGTTAGTGACTTTCCGTCGGCTAACTCCACATCATAATAAAAAAATAGTATCTAGGTTGTTGGCGTGACGTCTATTTTTTACTGAAGCATAAGACACAAAAACTTCTATAATCTCGCACCAGTGTACTAATAGTACTAAAGAATAGCACATTATTGATGTGGTCACAGTACCCATTCACCACGTTGTTGTCTTTCACCGCAGCTTCAGCACATAGGCTGTACACTCTGCCAGGTGCCCTGCGTCCTCCTTGAGTACTGGTTGATGCTTGGTTATTTCCCTTAGGGTTCTCTTGATTCTGCCTTTGATTGTTCTGAGGGTTTTGCGGGTTGCCTCGAATTTGATTCCCACCGCCTTGATTCCCATTGTTTGGACATTTGTTTTTGTAGTGCCCTTTTTCACCACATCCAAAAAAAGGTATCATACGGCTTCCTGTCCTCCTGCTTCCTGGTCATCTTTGGTTTCGTGGGACGGAGGTGGAGCTCGGTCAGTCTCCTTTCTTCCGTTTTTTTTCCTCTTTTCTCTTCCCCTCCTTGGCCTTATGTCCTGCCTTTCTATAGTTGTAACAAGCAGGAGGGCATGCGTCAGTGTGGTGTCGTCCACACTTTCCGCAATGAGGTAACTTGCCAGCATAAGAACCTTGTCCAGCTATAAACACCCTTGTTGTCTCTGGGCGTTTGTTCGGGTTGAGGTTGCTTGTGTTGTTGGTGTTGCTAGGGTTGTGGTTGTAGTGGTTTCCGTTCCATTTTCGCTTGTCACCCAAGTTTTCTCCTAACTCTTTGTAACACCCCCATTTTTACATATAGCAGTGGAAGCTAATCTGGGGTATTACTTCAAGGGTAAAACAGTCATAATCATAGAAAACGAATCAAAAAGAGTCGTTTATGAAAATAAGTTATCATTCATTATTCCTTCAGAGTTTTTACAACTGAGAGGTTCCCAAAATCTATACAATAAAGTTTGAATGATAACGGTTTTTCCATCTTCATGTCCTCGCCACTCCGTGCCATTAGTTACCTGAGATAAAACATGCTAAAAAGTCAACACAAAGGTTGAGTAAAATCCATAGGTTTAAGTAATATAATTTGAATGAAAATGCGATATTCGGGTTACGTTGATATATACCCGGTATTGAAAACATATTTATTATTGCCATTAGCTTATGAATCCGAAGCCTTAGGGTATGGTGATACGTTATAGCCCCTGCGGGTACCTTTGCAAAAATACTCGCGTGATTTCTAATGATGTGCAATTGGTTACACGTAACTCGGTACACCAATCGGGGAGTCCAGCCCAAATAGATCTATTCACATCATTCGCGCTTACTACGAAGAGTAATTAACGGTTCATGATTATGGGGACTTAAAGGCAAAGCAGTTACTTAGGCAATAGTAAATTGAAATAGCGTACAGAAATAATTGTATGCATGTTTATAGCATGTATCCCCCTCGCGGGTTTATAAAAAGATTGAAATGCGAGGCTATGAACTCACCTGAACAATTATAGGGAAATTGTAGCTTATGTATAGGAATGAAAGTAAGGCTTCAACTCGGAAATAACAGACACCTGCGGTTAATATATGGCTAGTCTTAGTTGATTTGTATATATAAGTTTTTGGATATCGGATGTGGTTTTGATATAAATATCTATCATAACAACCGTTCGGCCCATCATAGTTTGAAGTCATTCAGTAACGTTTGTGGAGTTGGCACGTTAAATCGTAAAACCAACAACTCAGACAGAACATTAATACAAAGATGAACTCTTTAATATGAATCTCCCTAGTATTGTGGTATGATATGGATCCGGAACATGATTTTTGAAAGACATCGATGATGAATGAATATAAGATTAGAACATAAGCAGTTTTTAAGCATTTTATTTCAAATTATCTGGAAAATGTTAAGCATGGAGAGCGTTAATAAGTTATGTTATATAATGTTTGGTTATGATTTTACACTTTTTCAAAATGTTACATTTAGGACTAGGGTTGGACAAAATTACAAGTGACCCTAGGGTTGCACTTTTATCAACTTTGGTCCTTTCTACTTTTATTGATATGCCAATTAACATTGGGACTTGAAAAGTGACATAATACGGACCACTATAGTTTTAACTTTGATAAAATGCACTTTTAGACTTTTAGTTATATGTTCTGAAAATTATGATATCTACCCCTTGATGGTTATACATTACAAAAACATGTCCAAATTGCCATGCAAGCTTATTTAAAAACATTTTTCAAATGTCAATTTTTAAGTTGTAATAATCTAAAATATGAAGATTTAACACAACATAAGTTTAATTTAACGTTTCGTATGCAAAAAGGTAAAACGGGGTCAAATTAGGGTTCAAATGAAAAACGACGCAGGTTTTAAGGTCAAATTCTTTCATGACTTATCAAAACACTTATTTTAACATTATAATAGCTTATTAGGATTGATTATAACAAAAGTTTACAAGTTTAACTCATAGTTTAAGTAAAAACATGAAATTAGGGTTTCGGGTGTACGGTTTTGGATCAAAAAGGCATAACACTTAGGTTTTTGAGTTTAAAGCTTTATATTATGATTTTAGCAAGATCATATGAACATTATGATGTTATGAAAGCAGAACATAAGCTTAGAGAACCTGGTTTGAGCTTATAGCTAGGAAACGGGTCAGAATTGGGACTTTCGGCTTCGTACGCCTAGAATAATGACTCCCGGGCTTCGTTTCTTGGTTTCTTTTGCTTCCTTTCTGTACTTGAGACTTCTTAAGATCTATTAGAATTCATATTGAGCAAGGAGTTGCTACTATGAAGGGTTATAGAGGAGGAAGTGGGGGATGAAGAAAAACGAACACACAAAGCCCCTATTTATACCCATTTGAAGGTATAATGAGTAAGCAAGGGTTATGATCTGGTCTTGACACATAGTAGGTCTAGTGTATGATGTGTATAAGCTAGAGTTTCAATGGTGGAGGTCTAGAAAACTAGGTTGAAGGATGTGGCTTCCTATCTTGCTGCGGCGGCTGAAGAAAAGAAAAAGAGAGGCCATGTGCTCTCATATTTGACCATGGAGGAGTCAAAGCTGCTTAGTAAGCTGATATAAAGGGTCTAGAAGGTATCTTGGGTGGTCATTTATACATGGTGAGTGTTTAAGTAGGTCAAAATGAAGTTAGAAAGGGTGCGGGTCAGTTTTGGGCTTGACGTGGTGTTCAAGGGTTTTCCCAAGGTACATTGTGTTTATAATGATTAAGGATAGATGAAATAGGTTGTTAAGGTCTGTTATTAAAGTAATTAGTAAAGATTAGGAATTGGTTTGGGTTAAAATGGGTTTAAAACAAAGAAATGGGGTCGCGGGTTTGGTTGTATGCGGTTTAGGGTTTTCATAGGTTTCAAAGCTTATATTTCGCATATGAATGTAATATAATTGTTAATATGTGTTCATGAGGCTTATATATTGGATAATTAACGAGAAATGATAAGTTCTTTGAGTTAAAATGGGTAGAAAATGAATAAATGGGTCAAAATGATAATTAGGGCATAATTAGGGTTTCTGGATTCGTTAAGGTTTTCTAGGCTTTGATTTCTTGCACATTGCCAAGTTAATGATAGATAATGATTTGTAAACTTGTTTTATGAGTTTACAATGGCCCTTGGTTGGTTATTTGGGATTAGAATGGTTTAAAACGAGTAAACGGGTTAAATGAACCAATTAGGTACATTTAGGGTTTCTAGGATATGTTTTACGTACAAGTGAAGTAAAATGATGAAGTAATGATGAAATAATAATTGAATAGGATTGATATGATTGTAAAATAAGTTTTTCCCAATCGTATGTGGTGTTGGTTTTGGGTTTACAATGGGGGATTTTAAAAAGCCAAGAACAGGTCATGGTTTAGAAAATAGCCGTTTTAGGGTTTAGGGTTTTGAATTAGGGTTTTGAGTGCAAAAAGATGTATGAAAGCTTAAGTATGGAATAATTAGGGTTCATATATTGTAAAATGAGTATAGTAGCTTGAACATAAGTGATAGTGAAGAAATGAGGATGAAAACGGAGGTAAAACGGCTATTTTAGAGATCATGCTTAATGACTTGTACATTGAGCTTTTAGAGATTTGTGCTTTGACTTGAAGAGATTTATATTTCATAAGATATTATATTGCTTGTACATATGTTTAGTTGCTTGTGCATCTAATTAGGGGGTTAACCCTTCCATGAGATTAGGGTTTAGGGCATCCGATAATGGTTTTTAAAGCCCGTTTTGATATGATGTTGCAAATGGTTATTTTATAGGAGTATAATGGTATCTTGTTATATAATTGTATTATGATATTGACTTGATATGTTCATGTTGTTTGATTGACATACATGAGTTAGGATTGTTATACGGTTAGGGTCGTCCGAGTCCGTTAAACACTGAGTTATGTCATGTTATATTGCCTATTGAGATATTGGCAAAGTATATGCAATTGTAACTAAAAGCAAAAAATGTCCCTGAAAGGGTGGTTCATATATAACTGATAGATTGTACATCATCTAACTTAATAGATTGATATTTACATTTATGAAAATTTTGGGTTGTTATAGTCTCCACCCCTTACAGTAATCTCGTCCCGAGATTTAATTGAACTTGAAGTGATGATTGAAAATAGTATTGAGGATAACTTGGCACGATTTCCTCTTCGGCATTCCCTGTAATTCTGGTCCTCTTTTAGAGTTCCATCGTACTTTGATTATAGTAATACGACTTCGCTTGAGTTGCTTGATCTCACGGTCCATAACTTCTACTGGTTCTTCTACAAAGTTTAGCTTGTCGTCGAGTTGAAGTTCTTTCATTGGAATAATGAGAGATTCGTCGGATAAGCACTTCTTTAGATTAGAAACGTGGAAAGTATTGTGGATACTACTAAGCTTTTCAGGAAGCTCTAGTCTGTATGCCACTGGGCCAATTCGTTCAAGGATTTTGAATGGTCCAATGTATCGGGGATTAAGCTTTCCTCATTTTCTGAATCGAAAGATACCCTTGCGAGGCTGATACTTTCACAACATTAACACTGATTCGCCTCAACTTGAAAAATTCTAAAGGCTTTCGTCTTATATTGGCATAACTTCTTTGTCGATATCTTGCGGCTTGCAAGCGTTGACGAATTTATACGATCTTTTCAGTGGTTTCTTGAATTATTTCTAGTCCTGTGAGTTAAGAATCTCCAACTTCAGTCCAGCAAACAGATGATCTATACTTTCGTCCATAAAGTGCTTCGAATGGTGCTACTTTTATACTGGTATGATAATTGTTGTTGTACGAAAATTCTACCAATGGTAAATGTTTATCCCATCCTTTTCTGAAATCTATGACACAAGCTCGTAGCATGTCTTCGAGTGTTTGATGGTTTCTTCACTTGTCTTCGGTTTCAGGACGTGATATTGCCTGTATCATGTCTAATTGGTACCTAAAGCATTTTGCATGTACTGCCAGAATCTGGAGTGAATATGACTATATGATGAGGTGATAGAGATTGGTAATGCTTGTTGAGAGACTATTTCTTTGATGTATTAACTATGTAAGAGTTTCTCATAATCTTCTGTCACTCGGAATGGGATATGAAATGCGATAAATTTGGTTAAGTTCACGATCGGACAATGACAGATCGGACACTATGTTCGGTTGAGTTTTTGGGTAGCTTTGTAAAAAAAATCCATTGTTATCCTTTCCTATTTCCACATAGGGATTTCCGGTTATACCAATAAGCCGGATGGCTTTTGACATTCTGCTTTAACTCTAGAACATGTCAAACACTTGCTAACATATTCTGCGATGATTGCCTTTATGTTAGGCCACCAATAGAGTTTCTTTAAATCATGGTACATCTTATCAGAACCCGGGTGAATGGAATATTTGGATTTATAAGACTCGTGCATGATTAAGTCTCTTAAACCGCCAAAAAGTGGTAACCAGCTTCGGTTTTTGATACAACGAGTTTCATCAGGACGAATTTCAAATGATTTGTCCATTCCTCGTAGGTTCTCGTTTTTGACATTTTCTTATTTGAGGGCTTCATTTTGGGAATTCGAGGGGGCCGTGGCATTTGAGATGGTAATTTTTAGGATGAACGGTAGATTAATGTCTCTGACTCGGAGAGGTTTTTATTCGTTTCTTTCGGCTTTAGGCATCTGCCACACATTTGCATTCCGGATGATAACAATTTCGCAATCTTAATCTGCGGGATTAGTTTTAACCATCGGCGTTGCCTCATATTCAATTCTTTTTGACAAAGAATATGTTGAAGGCTTTTGTGATTCAGTGAAAACTATACACTTTGTACCGTATAGATAGTGTCTCCAAGATTTTAAGAGCGAATTTTACTGCTCCTAATTAGAGTCGTGGAGTAGTTGTATAGTTTTCTTAATGAGGTTTGACGTTGTAGAGATGCATTAAGCAATGACTTTTTCCAGTTTGCTTTTAGTACAACTCCATAACACTTGAAGAGATGCATAACTGTTTAAACGGACTAAATTATCGTTACTTACTGGTAATGCTAAGTTTGGTGCTCACATAGTTTTTGTTTAAGGAAGTTGAAAGCTGATCTTGTTAGACATTAATTCTTGTCTTTGGGTTAATTGTAATCTTTGTAAAACTTGATAAATCTTCAATAATAGCGGCGTGTCCTAAAGAATTGATGTAACTCTGTGGGTTGTTTTTTGTTTGTAGTGGGAGATGTCCAATCTCTTAACGGACTATTCGATTTTGCAGAAGTCTACATGAAGTCCTTGATTATCGATGAGATGACCAAGAAATTGCACGATATGTATCCAGAAATCACATTAGATAGAACTTGGCATACCAATTTTATTTCGGGATAGTCATTCCAAGATTTATTCTGAGATGGAACTTGCATGTTCTTCTTCGTTGCGAGAATAGATAAGAATATCATCGATGAACACAATTACAAACTTATCCAGATAAGGTTTACAAACACGATTCATGAGATCCATGAATACAGCAGGTGCATTTGTTAAACCAAATGGCATGACTTGAAATTCATAGTGTCCGTATCTCGTTCTAAAAGCAGTCTTAGGAATATCTCCTTCCCTTACTCTTAGTTGATGATAACCTGATCTTAAGTCGATTTTTGAGTAAACGCTTGAACCTTGAAGTTGATCGAATAAGTCATCGATCCTGGGTAATGGGTAACGATTCTTTATAGTAAGTTTATTCAATTCTCGGTAATCGATACACATTCTAAAAGATTTGTCTTTCTTTTTAACAAATAAGACAGGATCTCCCTAAGGCGATGTACTTGGTCGAATGAAACCTCGGTCGGTGAGTTCTTGAAGTTGGTTAGATAACTCCTGCATTTCTGAAGGAGCTAATCTATAAGGTGTTCGAGCTATAGGTGCTGCTCCGGGGATTAAGTCGATTTGGAATTCTACTTGGCGAACAGGAGGGATACCCGGTAGATTTTCAGGAAAGACATCTGGAAATTCTTTGACTACGGAAATGTCTTCAAGTCTCTTCTCGTCTGCTTTCTTCTCCATAACTTGGATCATAAAAACTTGACAACCTCGGGATATATACTTTTCGGTTTTTATGCAGGATATGAGATTTAGTCGAGTTTTACTTCGATCACCTCGAATGATTAGAGTTTCACCGTCGATAGGAATGTGAACAACTTTCTCGTCACAGAGAATTTTGGCACGATATTTGGATAACCAGTCCATACCAATGACTACGTCGAAACTACCAAGTTTAATTGGCATGAGATCGATTTCAAAAGGTTGATTTAGCAAAGTTAGAGTGCAGCCTTTAATAACAGTGTTTGTGCTTACTAAGTTTCCGTCAGCCATTTCGATATTATAAAAGGTATCTACTGTAATAGACGGAATATTTAGCATAGAGGCAAGCGATAAGGATATAAAACTTCTATCAGCTCCGGAATCAAATAATACCCTGACTAAATGCTGATTTAGGAGAAACATACCCGTAACGACATTTGGGTCTTGTTGGGCATTCTTATCTCTTAGCATGTAGGCTCTTCCTTGGGCATTAATGTTGGTCTTTTGGCACTGATTTGAGAATTGTCGAAACAAAAACAAAAAAAACAAAAAACAAAAAAAAAATTTGCTGAATAAAGTTATCATCGTCTTGTTTGGAACTGGTTTCTTAAATCTTAAATTTTTCTTGGTCACACAATCGGTTAACACAAAAATTAAATCTCGGGACGAGATTTCTTTAAGGGGTAGGTACTGTAACATCCGGTAATTTTTGAAACTTTAAATGACTATTTTAAACTTTGACTTTTCAGGACCGACTTGACTTTTTGACTTTTAACCTTTTATTGTCTCATAAAAACA
>BQNB010075864.1:0-31338 GCA_026074375.1 Tanacetum coccineum | reverse complement strand
ACTTCGATCTTTGACTAGCAGTACTTTGATCTTTCATTTAGCAGTACTTTGACCTTTTGACTTGTATTTCCCAACAATTTGCCATCCATGTATGAAATCACTTGAGTTTGTTTTCTACTCTAAGACAGTCTTAGGTGAATTGCAAAACAAGGTAATATAACAATCGTATGGTCAGACCTGAGACTGTAAAATTACAAATTTTGTATTGGACTACTTATATCGAGTATGGTTGGTCAGACCTTTGACTTGAGGCACAAGATGGGATGAAACATGCTACTTGACATTATAATTCTGGATTATATTTCCTTGTGCCCCATAATACTAAGAGTTGCACATGTTGGCAATTATCACCCGTTGATTATCTTTTGAGCTATACCATTTCTAGTAGATCAACTGCATTATATCTTCAAGTTAGATCTTAGACTCTTGATAAAATTAATTGTTTATTTTTGCAATAAACATGGGTAGTTAATTTTATAAGAGATAATTATCAAAAATACTAATATTTTATGAACTTTTAATTGTTTTGTAGATGGCTGCTGCTGCCCAAAACACAAACAATACGACTACCAGGTCGATTCTCCTGGTAGAGAAACTTACTGGTTCGAATTTCACAAACTGGTATCGCAATCTTAGGATTGTTCTCAGGTATGAGAAAAAGATAAAGTTTGTGGAACAGCCCATTGGACCCGCTCCTGATCCTGAAACTGCTCACCCTGACACTATTGACAAGTACTATAAGTCTGTCAATCTTAAGCAAGAGGTTGCATGTCTTATGCTGTCAAGTATGTCTCCAGACCTACAGAGGACTTTGGAAAAATACAATGCATATGACATGATGAAAGAACTGAAAACTATGTTCGAAGAGCAAGCTAAACAAGAACTGTTTAAAATAGTCAAAGCATTCCACGTTTGCAAACGGGAGGATGGCCAGTCAGTAAGCTCTTATCTCCTGAAGATGAAAAGCTACCTGGACACTTTGGAACGCCTAGGCTATGCAATGCCAAAAGAACTTGGTGTGAGTTTTATTTTGAATTCTCTCAACAAGGACTATGATTAGTTCGTTCAGAACTATAACATGCATAGCATGGGGAAGACGCTAGCTAAGTTACATGCTATGCTGAAACTCCATGAGAAAGGTATTCTAAAGAAGGCTGAAACTCCCGTTGTGTTAGCTATACGGGAAGGTAAGATCCAGAAGGACAAGAAGAAACCGCAAGGGGCAAAGGGTTAGGCCAAGGGAAAGAATAAGCATGTTGATGATTTTGTTGAAGTATTCTCATGCAAATGTTGAACCGGCTATCTTGATTGATCTTTAAGCTTGACGAAACACTACAACTTATTCTAAACATTTGATGATGTAACCTCGAAACATATCAATAAGAAAAGAAAATAACAAAATATCTCTCATTCTGTTATTGCTTTCTCTCTTTTCTTTTAATCCTTACCAACAATATATACATTTTCTCATTCTGTTTTTGCTTTCTCTTATTTCTTTTAATCCTCACCAATCATGAAGATAAAACATATCTTCTCGATCAAACTACTTATACAATGATTTCCTTAAACTTAAATTTTGTTTTGCCCATTATCTTGATTTGTCCCATATTTTCTCATTTTCCTTATATCTTTTCCCCCTCTATATTCTTGAATTGGCCTTATATTTTCTCCCCAAATATACTTATATCTTTTTCTCCCTCATATTTGGCCAATACTAAGCTTATAATTTCTCCCCCTCATGATGATTATGATTCATCGTGAGCATCATGACCATATAAGCTTCCAAAATAAGCTTCGGGTGAAGAATATCCTTTAAAGTCCATGAAATTGAAATTGAAATCATGTCTTTTCTCTAAAGAGCCAAACATGGGTTGGACTCTTATTATCTATGGCATTGTCGTCTTGGACATATAAACAAGAAACGCATGGACATGCTTCAGCGTGATGGGCTCCTGCAACCCCACATCATGATATCACAAGAAGAAAATGTAAGTCTTCGTATTTTGGGAAGATCGTGGCGTAAGCCGTATACCACATCAATTGGAAAGACTTAGGATCTGGTAGACTTATTAACACACTGATGTATATGGGCACCGTTCAGAACGTGTCAATGAGAGGGTGCTAATTACTTCCATCACCTTTATAGATGATTTTAGCCGATATGGTTATGTTTACTTGATGAAACATAAACATGAGGTGTTTGAAACATTTAAGGTCTTTCAAAATGAAGTTGAAAATCAACTCAGAAAAAAGATAAAGGCTATTTGATCTAATCAAGGAGGAGAATACCTGAGTCATGAGTTTGTTAATCATATGAAAAGTTGTGGTATCGTATCCCAACTAACTCCACCTTATACACCGCAACATAACGGGGTGTCTAAAAGGAGGAATCAGACATTACTTGATATGGTTCGATCTATGATGAATCTAACAACTATGCCAAAATCCTTTTTGGGGATATGCTCTCGAGACGGCAGCTCGCATTCTCAATATGGTTCCAACCAAGAAGGTTGATAGGACGCCTTATGAATTATGGAACGAGAAAGCTCCCAAGTTTTCATACTTAAGGGTTTGGGGTTATGAGGCACTCGTGAAACGAGACACGCCTGACAAACTTGATTCCAGATCCATTAAGTGTATCTTTGTAGGTTACCCCAAAGAAACAATAGGTTACTATTTTTACTATCTACTCGAAAACATGATCTTTGTTTCTCGAAATGCTGAGTTCTTTGAAAATACTCTCATGGTACAAGAAGCGAGTGAGAGTCACGGACTTCTCAAATTGAGTGGGAGTGATAAAGTATAACAACTCAGTATTTTCATCACTGTAATATCCATCTATTAAATTAGATGCAATGTAACATCTATATATACCACCTTTTTACAGGGAAATTTTTGCTTTATTCCATTATGTAACATAGATTACATAACTAAAGTAAACAAGCTCACGCAACTACCTATGCCAATTGTATCTATGTTTATATCAAGTAAACGTCCTAATATGTCAAGTCAATATTCTAATATCCTCTATACCATGTACGTTATCTACTTAGCGTAGTTTTCATAACATTATTTCTAAACGAACATTAACCGTTAAATGTTTTATTCCATAACCCTAATTTCCATGTGTTTTAATTTATGTTAAAATCAAGTGAAACAAGTATTTCAAGGCATATGTACAAAATGACCGCTAGCACAACTTTTAAATATATTCTCCCTCCTAAACCCTAGTATAACCTTTTAAAGCATAATGTACAAGCTAACCATGCCTAAAAACTAAATTAGGTCATTGATACACAATAAAATATAGGATATAATACCACAAGAGCAATTAAGAAAATTCCCTAAGGAAATTTCACTCTTAAAAGATATATAAATAGAAATATAATACGTTATATTTACACCGGGAAGTATGATTACCCAGGTCGTTTCCCCAACGACTTGCGAAATTGAAACCACGTTTTAGCTCGGATTATGATTTGAATGAGAGAAAGGGTATTTTTGATTATCTATAACTACTAAATAAAAGCAAAAATAAACAATTAAAAGCAATTAAACACTTAAACAAATTAACGGGAGCAATTAAAAGCGACAAATAAGCAAATACACTAAAATTAACTCCTAAAAATGTAAACTAAATTTCTAAACCTAAAATAGGACAAAAGAAAATTTTAAGAAAAAGAAAAACATTTTTTTGATTATTTTTGAATTTATTATGAATTTAAAACTATTTTAATCTAATTAAATCCTAAAAAATAGCAAATTAAGTCCTAAAAATTTAGAAAAATGATTTTTAAACTTAGAAAAGTCTAAAATAACATAAAAACATCAAAAACATAAATTTTTAACTTTTTAAAAATACAACCTATTTTTAAACTTAAAATTAAAAGCTTAAAAATGAAAATTAAAATCTAAAAGTGGTGAAAATGACTTTTCTGAATGTAAACCTAAAAGTAATTTTTATAAAACTAAAAACTATTTTTTTGTAATTTTCTAAAACTTTTTTCTATTTTTTATTGATTTTTCATTTTAACTAACGAAAAATCATAGAAATATATAAAATAAGAGAAAAATTTGGAAAATCAGGAAAGTGCAAATGTAACAAAGATCTTAGGAAAAATATGACCAAATCCCCAACTTAAAGAATAAGCTCTAAATAAGCTTGTATAAGCTACGGTTTATACATAAAAAAAGAAATGAAAAAGACTACTAATATTAAATGGGGGAAAAGTCACTGGATGAGCTATTGAAGCAAATGGTTAACACATTGGGTCTTCGAGGGAGAGGTCGTGGGTTCTAGTCTGGCAACACACCACTTTTTGCTATTTTTTTATTTTTGCTTTTATAAAAAACTAATTATTGGAACTTAAAAAGGACTTAATTTTAAGCACTTTTTATAAAAACAATGCCAACTGAAACTGAGAAATAAGCTCAAAAATAGCTTATTAAAAAGCTGTTACAGAAAGTGGGTGTTTGAGCTTACTTTCACTTAAATAGATGCACAAGCTTCAATATAAGCTCAAATCCAAAAACAAGAGAAGTTCTAGAAAGCTTATGATGTGCTTAAGCTAAATATGAAAAGCTATTAGAACTAGAAACACATTAAGCTAACTGAAATTGAAAGGCAAACTAGCAAACTCAGAAGCTAACTCAAAAAGTTCAAATTTTAAACTAAACTAAAAAGCTTAATAAGCTAATCCAGACTCTAAGCTTATGAAAACTAGTTAATCTACTATTATACTATGAAACTAAATGATAAAATCTACTCCTATAAGCTAGAAATCAAAATTTAAAAGGTAACTCTTATCTGCTACTATTTTTTCATTTTTTTGGATTTTTAATGACTTTTGACAGCAAATTTATTCTATAAATTTAGCTAAGAAATGTAAACACTCCTTAAGGAATTGACATATTTCATTTGAGCTTATGATTTTGAAAACTAATTAACAAGACTTAAGTACCAGATGATAAACTACTTAAAACAAGCTTAATGATAATAAATTAACAACTGAATAAGTAAAAGTCTAAGTTCTATACTATTTCCTACTATTTTTGGTTTTTTATGACTTTTAATGACAGATATGAGAAACTAATGATTTATAACTATTAAACTAAAAGCATATGATGAGTAAGCATTAAATAGCAATATAGCACTCAAATTAGCAACTAGAAAACAGATAAGCACTTTAAATAAGCAAATAAGCAAGTAAACTACTATTAAGCTAGATAAATGAAAAGTACTAGAAATTAAAAGATCAATTAATTAAATGAAAGACTTACAATAAGCTTCAGCTTAACAGAAGCTATTAAACTCATTATCACTACAAGCTCTAGCTATCCTATTGATAAGCTAAAGTAAAAGTCCTTGGGGATTCCTTCCCATGATTGAATCCCTCAAAGCTTAAAATCTAATAGATAAGGTGTTTAAACTGATTTATTAGGTTTAAGTAGATTAAAAGAACTAATTAACTCTATTATTAGCTTATAGACTAATAAGAGCTTATTCAGTAGCTTATGATCTTTAGCTTATCATTTAGAGAAAAGTAAGAGCTTATGAGAGTTAACAAAAGAACTTATGACAAAGTGAAACTGTATTTCATTAATAAAAGCTGGTTTACATTACTTGAAAGGAAATTACAAAGGCTTTTAAAGGAAAATAAGCTAAAAATTAGAATTAAGCTAAAATTAAAAACTAACTAACTACTTAAAAAATTCTCCCCCTGGTGCGTGTGAGGTGAGGTCCTTTTATAGTTGCTGAGAGAAGATTCTAGGCCCTTGCTTGCATCACTAATCTCTGTCATTCATTTTCCTAATCATTGGATCATGATTTAGAGCCCTTGGATCACATATGTGTACACACGGATTGCCAGCGTGGCAATCCGTGATTGTGACACCTTGTGCTTTCTCTGAGAGTACTTGTAGTGCAAATTTCCATTCCCTTTGTGCTTTCACTAAATCCAACGAGGCATTGCTTGATAGAGAGCCAATGAGGGCCTTTGATTTGACTAATTTCTCCTTGCCAACATGGATTAGGGACCTTTAATTACCCCTTGATTGTAAAAAGCCCTTTGTTTTTGACTGTGTGGTGATTTGGGACGATGGATGAATAATGTTTTACCTTGGCGCCTATTTTATAACTGAAAGCAGGGTAGTGCGTTTTAAACTTTGGGAGAATTGCACATTCAGTCCTTGTGTTTGGTTTATGAAGGTGTAGTTGAAAAAGGATTTTGAATATTGGCAGGAATGGTCCTTGTGGTTTTATAAAAAGGGTGATGGGCTAAGGTTTTGGGCTTTGTATCCGGGTAGGGTTTTAGGTAAATTTAAGGCCTATTTAGCTTTTAGGGATCATTTGTGTAATTTATGAAAACTTGAGGGACTGAAATGGAATATTTTGGGGTTTTTGTCCTTTTATGGTTGAGTTTTGTTGACTAGGGTTTGACTTGAGGTTGACCACAGCTTTGACTTTTTGACTTTTCCTAGCTTTGGCTTTGCATTTCTGGCTTCTTTTGTGCTCTTCCGTTCCTCGTGTCCGTGTTTGCCCGTTTTTGACGGTTTTCTTGTGATTTTTGATATATCCGTACTTGTACACACAAAACACAAAAACAAGCATTTATTTGCCATTTTTAGTCTGTTTTGGGTCATTTGGGGTCATTTTTGGTGTTAACGGATATGTGTATTTTACACATATCAAAATTCCCCAAACTAAACGATTGCGTGTCCTCACGCAATATTACATGCCTTATAACCAAATACCTCGAAACTTCCCCAAACTAAACCTTTGAAAAGTAGCAAAGATTTTTGTTGAGAGAGTTAAGAGATCACAAGTTATAAAACACCCGAATTCCCATTTTTAAAGATTTTTTTTTATATATATATTTTTTTATTGATTTTGATTTTTTTTTAATAATTAACTTCCTAACTATAACTTATTCTTGTGTTGACATAATGTATTGTTTTCATTACCTCAATGGAAACTTTTTAAGGATCATAGAACAAAAAGCACAATTTATAGTGTCTAAAAAGATAAAATTTCGTGCTTCCCTATTTTCAACCTTTCCCCCATGATAAGCTTAAAAAATAAATTATCACCTATAGTACGGATAGCCTAAGGATGCTAAGACTACTTATAATGTACAACTTGTGAAATTCTCTTCCGACATGAAATCATTCTATAAAAGTGGTGTGCTCGAAATTCAATTAAAACCATTACAAATCCACATATTAGATAGTTGAAATCCGACCAAGCTATTACACATGGGTCCTTTTAGGCTAATTAGATTAATCACTTATGTAAGAACCACACCTCAACAGTGCAAACAAAAACCTCCCTATATAGCTAAGACATCGTTGTGTATACACATGATCCCATGGAGAACTTTCTTCTCTAGCATCCCACCGTCATCGGTAATCGGCTAAGGCTTTTAAACACCCCATCCTTGATAATAATAATCGAAGAACGCATGAACTTCGAAAGAAAGCTTGTAGAAGCGTTTTAGAGCGCAAACCTTAGTTCAAAAGATACCTTGAGTCTTATTTTAGTAAAGGAAACCTATTTACTGAATTCTTATTATTCTTAACTTGCAACATTATTATTACTATTACATTATTTAGGCAAGAACTTGCAACACATTCTTTGAACGACACACCTCGAGACCACTGCCTTCCGATCACAGACATCGTGTACTTATTTATATAAGTCCCTAAAGCCCTAAATATAACAGTCCTCTGCAACCTTTTCTTCGACGTCATACATTGGGAGCGAACCGGACGCAACAAAAATATGACAAAAAATGAAATGCCAAATGTTACTTATTGCTATGGAGTTTGTCATAATCCAATTAATAACACTAAGGATTTATAACTTGCAAATCCTTTTATCACCAACTAACTTTCTTTTATTTAGAAATATATATTCAACACATTATTTTTTGCATATAGAAAAATTTCGTATTAGATAACCAAAGTATAAAACTTGAACTAAATATTCCTTATTTTACCAACAATGTTGACTTCAATCATTGATAAAATTTTTACTTTGAATATGTGATTAAACTTCTTAATGAGTAAAACTCTAAATTTGTAAAAATTAAAGAGAGAACACGATAATAATTAAACATTTTAGAACTCCAGGGGAAGAAAAACCCACAAGTTTATTCTTATAAGTCCATTAGATTTTATCCAAATAAAACTTTGTTATTCATCCTAATTAATCGTAAAATCAACACCATCATCTCTCATTCTTTGCGAGCATATTTAAAACCTCTAATTAAGTACGATCTCCTGCACAATAACTTACTCCTGATATAGAAAACCAACTCGGCATAATTAAAATCTACTTGAGATTAGCACAAGTCTTCCATTACTAACGATTTAAGTCTCATAGCATGTTTAAGAGTCTACAATGAGACTTAGCACAAACTATCACTATAATTGTTAAAGGGTAAAAGCTAGAACTCTACAACGTCGAGGATCGTGATCTAAAATTAGCTTTTCTAACTTCTTACCAACGTGAACAGACCCTGATATTCTTGTCTTAACACTTTTATTATTATTTTAATTTTTAATATTTTTTTTAAATATTTCTTAGTTTTCTACAAATAAGAACATAAAAATTAAAATTTCTGCTATTTTTGCGTGAAGAACGTGAACGTTGAGATCAAAAACAATAAGCAGGTAACATCAAATCGATAGATTCCCTCCCAAACTAAAACACAAACATTGTCCTCATATCTTTAAAGACAACGTCGGGGCCTAACTAACGAAAATCAAAAGCCGTTATTATGAATTATATCCAAAGATAAATGGGAATCGATAAGATACAATAAGGATAAATCGGATACTACACCCAAACATAGATTTCAAACAAAGAGGGATGAGAAGCTCGAGTGAAACGGCATACCAACACCCAGCGACACTATAGTGCTAGAAATTGTTGTGTCTCAATCCTACAAAAATCACAGAAAACAACAACCACAAAGTAAACCTGGAAGAGTACAGAAGCCCTCAAGCAACCACAACACATGCAATTTAAGAAAAATAGAAAGAAAAATGGTAAGCATGAGGTGAACCTGAAAACTCCCACGAACAGCGGCTTAGATTTGTTAACCGATCGCAAGCTCGACTCGATCCCTAAGATTATTATTCGTCCTTAGGGAGAGCAACACAAACAATATCTCCCAAATTTAAAATGCCACCGGGATCTAATGGAAAGGTGATGAGTCCGGGGTCAAACACAGGAGTCCTTCACACTTTCCTGAAGAGAGCGAAATGAAGAAGTAAAGATGAATGAAGGTCAAAATCGGAAACAAGGTGGTGAAGGTGGGAAAGAATAATGGTCATAAAAATCAGGTGAGGTATTAGACAGTCGAACACCCTTAAACACATTGGCTTTACAAAATACCGCATTTGTCGAGGATCAAACAACATTTCTTAAACACACCCCGGTGGTTTCCCGAGTGGAGGACGAGGAATTTGACGGATCATCATCTTAGACATGTCAAGGTTAGATAACTCATTAACTTCATCTTCGGAATCATCATTCTCAACACCTGGTGGAATTAAATCATCTGGAACAAGGAAAATATCGATCTCTTCTTGAACGGGCTCACTATTCTCATCGGGGATAGGAGATAGGGGAAGAGACTCTATAACTGAACTTTGAGAAGTTGAAATCTCACAAAGTAATTGAGGATCATTTTGTTCTGGTTCATGATCGGAAATCTCTTCAGAAACGAGATTATGGGAAGCATCATCACTAAGCATATTATCAAGAAAAGTTACGTCTCATTCTGAATCGAAATAACCTTCCTCAAAATTAGAAGAAACTTCCATAGCTAGAAAAGCATCGATCTCATCATTATTGTCTTCTGGAGCAAAACACTCAACCTTATCGGACAAAGGTGTGTTAAGTAAAATTGGCTCATTGGAAACGTTGGAATTTTTGATCTCGACAACTTCTTCCATTTCATCAAAAAGAGGATTTATGTATGCAAAAGATTAGAAATTGTCAACATATCAAAAAGAGGATTCTAGTAAACTATGAAAATTCTCTTCAATGCAAAGTCCTTCCCTAAAGAGTCCGAATCCACAGTAACCCTGTGGTAAACGAATCCAAGCGAGGACGCAATTCATCGTCAACTTTCTCAAAATTAACACTAGTCTTCATCGAGAAGAACAGGAGAATAATCATCAGAATGAGTAGTGGTTACTGCCGACTAAAATGGATCAGTCTTTTGAGAAATTCGATTACAAGAATGGCATGAAACACAATGCTTATTTTTTGTTTTTCTCAGATTTAACGCAAATAAACAATTCTTCCTTTCCCAACTCTTAGAGTCCAATGTTTCTTCGTACAAATCAATGAGAGCTTTTGCGGTGCGAAGGAAAGGTCTTCCTAAAATAATAGGCACTCTTGGGTCGGGTTCAAAATTAACCACCACAAAATCCGCAAGAAAAGTGAAACCATCAACTCTAACTACAACATCCTCGGCTATACCCATCGGGTGAGTAATTGAATGATTGAAGCTCGAGTGTTCATGAGTAGGAGGTCAAAGCTTTAAGTCCAAGTTGCTTGTAAATATAATGATGTATAAATGGTTAACTGCTAGCTCCGAATCGGCTAAAGCTCTAGTCCTATAGAGTTCATGCGTAAAGCACATTGAGATAAAGAAATTTCCCTCGTGATCCTTTGAGTTTCTCGGAACTCTTGTTCATGAAAATAGCAGAACATTCCGTCAATCACAAGGGTCTTAATTGGCGATCTCCTCGAGCTTCTCTTTGTTCCTTAGTCAACGAGCTGAACCATTTTTTGTAACAATCGGCATTTCGACCACGAGCATCTTTTCAAATCCAATCTCTAAACGGAGTTGTTTGAACATCTTCAAAAACCGGCTATGTTGAGCACTTGGTTTATCGTTCTCTCTCACTTTCATCCTCTCGGGATATGGAAGTTTAGATTGATACGAATTAGGTCTTGGAGAATTAAGATCTTGAATTTCAACATTAACGGTTTTCTTTGCTTTTGGTTTTGGAATTTTAATGAAAATGGAATCTTCTTCCTCCGGAGGTGGGACTTGTGCGGTATTTTCCAAATTTGGATTTGCAAGATTCCGTTGACCTCCTTCGGTGGTTTTGTACGTGAGGGGGGTTCTTTTTGAAGAATAGAAACAACGGTGTGAACAAGAGGATTCGAAGGTCCTCCTAAGTTTTAAACCGCTCCTTGTGTTGATAGCATTAATTTTTACTGACAAAGGTTCGTCAACGGTTTTTGACTTGGAAGAGTTCCTGACTTCGAAGTAAGCGGAATCTTTGAATTATAACAAAGATTTGTCAACAAACTCGAACATTAGCCGTTTGATTTTGCAAATTTTGACCTTGATTTTTAACATTCTTCAACACCGCATCGTTTGCCTTGACGTAGTTTTCAAAATCTGTTTTCGAAACACCTTGGATTTGAGGCGTAGGAGCTTGATATGGTGGAATTTGGTAAACTGGTGGTTGATTGGTTGGTGGTTGAAAAAATTGACCTTGATTGTTTTGATGGTTAAAATTGCCTCCTCGGTTTTGATTCGAATTAAAATTGTTTCCTTGGTATCGGTTTTGATTTCCTTGATTGTTTTGAACATTCGATTGATTGAAACCCGGTGGTCTCATTTGATTTGCCAAAATAGGATTACAATTTCCTTGGTTATTTTGAACGAAATTGCCAACGGCGGTAGTTTGTTGGAATTGATGAATGTTATCATGAAAGACGGGAAAATCCTTCCTTGTTAACGGACAATTGTTGAAATTATGGTTTGAACCACATGTAACACAAACTTCCTCGACTGCTTTGACGGTAGCAGGAGTCGATTGTTTTTCACTAATCGCTTTCTCTAAACGGCTCATTCGAATATTCATTTTGTCTTTAAGTAAGGCGGCCATTTGTTGAATCTCGAAAGAATTATTAGAAGGTGAAGAAGTAGAAGAAGGAGCATTCGTAATCGCTCTTGAATCATTCAGATTTACTTTCGATTATGGCTAAACCTTCTCGAGGCATCTTATCTAGAAAATTGCTACCCGCGGCAGAATCTAAGGCATCTTGATCATTGGTATTCAAAGAATTGTAAAACGTATCAAGTTGATGTAATTCCGAGAAACCATGGTGAGGACATTAACGAAGAAGTCCTTTGAAACATTCCCATGCTTCGTTGAAAATTTCGTTTGGTTTTTGATAAAAAGTAGTGATTTCATTCCGAAGGTAAGTTGTTTTCGAAGGTGGGAAGAATTGATTTATGAACTTTAAAACAAGGTCATCCCATGTGAGAATTGATCTAGGAGGTTCCTTATCTAGCCAATCTCGGGCTTCACCGTCTAGAGAGAAAGGAAAAAGCAAAAGCTTAATCGAAGTGTTCGGAACTTCGGGATGTCTAAACGTTGAAGTGACTTTGTTGAAAAATCGAAGGTGATTATGAGGGTCTTGTCTACCCGTGAACTTATTACTTTGCACAAGATTGATCAAAGGTTGTTTAAGCTCAAAATTGTTTGCATTTATCGGTGGAACAACAATTGCATCTTCGTATCCCTCGATGGGAGCTTGTAGCATTTGAGCCATGGTACGATTGTCAGCCATTGGAAACTCGGGTTCCGCAACAATAACCGGTGTTATTTGTTGTTGACGACGATTACGATTACGAGCTTGCGATCGAGTGCGCATGCACTAAAAATAAAGAAATTAAAAAGCAAACAAAAATTACACTAATTTTTTTAGCAATCTATTTTAAACAGTTACACGGAAGACAACTTAAAACCAAATAATCAACTTACATCACGGTAACTCTCAAAAATTGCTTTTCAAAGTGAGCCGTACTTCGTAAGTGACACAAATGGCAAGTTTTTAAATCTTTGGTTCGATTTGGGAACTTTTCAAGTTCACCGGAACTTATTTATGATAATACCTCGATTGAGAGTATTATATGTTGGTGTTCTTATACCACTTGTGTATTTTATTTATTTTTAAAGACAGATTTTTTTAATAATTTTGATTTTTTTCACATTATGTTTATATGATAAGTAATACTAAAAAGAAAAAGAAATATATTTTGACTTTATAAAATTTTTTATTTTATGGATTTTTGAAATAATTACAAAAAATAAACTTTCGAGGACGAAAGGTCTCAAACCAAATCAACAAACGAAACGAAAGATCTTAACACAAGTCCCTGGCAAGACGCGCCAAAACTTTGTGTGGAAAGTTTAATACACCTAATAAAATTATACATTATAAAACCACAGAGCAATTAAAGAAAAATTCTCTAAGGAAAATTTCCACTCTAAAAGATATGTATATAATAAATGAAACGTATATTTAACCGGGAAGGTATGATCAACCAGGTCGTTTTCCCCAACGACTTGTGAAATTGAAACCTTCCTTAGCTTGGATTGTGATTTAAATAGGGAACAAAGTTTGATTTGTTTAACTACTAAAAAGATTAAAATAAACAAGTACTAACAATTAAGCATAAAGATAATTAATGGAAACTCAAAATTTAACTAAAAAAAACGCGAAAACGGACACTGAAAACTACGTCCAAAAACCTAAATTCTACAAAATTTACACCTAAATTTTTATTTTTCTTTTTAAAATGTATTTTAATTGACAAAAAACGAAGTTCAAAAAAACAGAATGAAAACCGAGTTAATACAGAGTTTAAAAATTGAAAACCGAGAACGGGATCCAAAACCCTTCTTTAAAAGTGAATTCTGCAAAATAGACCCTAACGAAAGTTGAAACATAATTTTTCCTAGTAAACTATATCATAAGAAAATTTTTATAAAAAAGATTTTTATTTTTCTGATTAAATATCAATTTTTTTATGATTTTAAAGTTTTTTAAAGAAAAAAAAAGATTAAAATACTAAACTTAAAGTAAAAATCTAGGAAAAAGACAAAAAAATAGCTTAAAACTATAAGAATCCAAGGAAAAAATAAGCACCAAATTGTAGCGTTATCAAAAAAGCCCCGAAAATAACTAGACAGCTATATTTGGCTTTATAAGCCAAAACGAGTATATAAGATTTTAATGAAAGGAGAAAAGGTAACGGATGAGCTAATTTAAGCAAAGTGGATTAAGACGTATGGTTGTTTAGTGTGAGGTCGTGGGTTCGAGGTTGGCAGACACCACTTTTTGCTATTTTTTATTTTTTTGAAAATTTTAAAAACCAAAAGCTAAAAACTAAAGATTATAAGTTTTTAAACAACTTTAATAAAGACTATACTAGCTTAAACTCAAAATTAAGCTCAAAAAGAGCTTGTGAAGTTCTGATTTCAGAAAGTGAGCTTTTATGAACCTCCTTTGCTTGATTTAAAACTAAAAGAGCTATGCACAAGCTTAAATATAAGCTTAAATTTCAAAACAAAAGCTGTTCCTGGAAGCTTATGATGAGCTTAAACTAATCCTAATAAGCTAGTTTAACTGAGAACACTATAAGCCATCTAGAATTTAAGATCTAAAGAGCAAATTCAGAACTAAACTCCCCCCCCCCCCCCCCCCCCCCCCCCCCCCCCCACCCCCCCCCCCCCCCCCCCCCCCCCCCCCCCCCCCCCCCCCCCCCCCTAAAGCTCAAAAATTACTAAAGCTCCAAATGCACAATTAGCTAAGATCCATGGAACTAACGCTTATGAGAACTTAACAAACTAACTAATAAGCTATAATTTAAACAAGAAAATCAGATACTATCAACCTTTAAATTTAAAGAATTAGAATCTAAAATCTATTACAGACTAACTGTTTTTTTGGCTTTTTGAATTTTTAAAGAAAAGCTAAATCAGACTTAACTCAAACTTAAAGAAAACATAATTCTAATCTAAACTACTCACTAAGCAAATTAAAAGAGATTTTGAACAACTTAACCTTATTAAATACAAGCTAAATACCCAACATACTAACTTAAAGTTAGTACTGTTTAGCTTAGTGAGCAAAGAACAGTCCCTGAAGTGGGGACTTAGGCTTCTTTTTAAACTAAGCTTAGAGGATCCTTATGTACTTCCTAGCTTATAAAAAACCTTTTTTATTACCTGGAAAATTACTTAAAAAACTTTTAAAAAATATTTTGAAAATCAATTAAGCTGAGAAAAAGCTAGAAGAAAAACAGACAATAGTAACTAAGGTCACTACTGCTAGTGCAAATGGCAAAGCCACAAACACAAATGTGCATGTTTTTCTAAGGGAAAACTTGCACTTTAATTCACGCTCTGAATTTGAGTTGTTTAACACAATTCACATTCTCACAAACAACCCAATGAGCTGGTGGAATCAAAATTTTAAGCAAACTAAGAAAAGTAAGATCTCCCCTGGTGCAGGAGCATAAAGAATAAACCTTAAAATGCTTAAAAGCTTAAACTAGTTATCCAAACCTTCTTAAATCCTTATCATATTTGATAATCAAACTTTCCTAAATGAATTTACCTAAACTTTTGACTTTTGAGGGTCAAACAACATTTCCAAACACACTTTAGGACTATGACAGAGATTTTATTAAACTTAGAATTTGAAATCTAGTGAACACATCCCTAATTTACAGATTACTAACAGCTTTATAACATACCGTAATAAACTGAACTCTTAACACTAGATAAGCAATAAACAAAGAACTAAACTATGCCAACATATTTTTGGTTTTTATGAAAATATCTGATTTTAAGTACAACTAAGCAAGCAAGATTCTAACTAACGTAAGCAAGAACAGATAAGCAATTGCACATAATAACAATAATAGAGTAAAAAGCACTAATAAAGCACCACAATTTAAGCTATAAACCAAATCTACACTATTAAGCACTAGTTTAACTAGGAATTAAAGGACATAAAGAAGTTAAATGAAAACTAACCTTTAGCTTCAGCTAAACAGAAGCTATAGCTCAATTGAGCTTAATCAACAGCTCTGGCTTATTAGAAATAAGCCAGTAAAAATCCTTGAGAGTCCTTCCACAATTGACTCTCCTTCCATAAGCTCAAATCCCAAATAAGACAAGGTATTACTTCTGATTTCAAAGTTAAGGTGTAATTAGGGTTTGTTTAAGCTCAATAATAAGCTTAAAGACTTATTAGAGCTATTGATAGCTTATATGAGCTTTAGCTTATTTATGGAGAAAAAAGTGAGAGCTTATTAGAGTAACAAAAGAGCTTGAGAAAGATTAAGAGTAAAACTGATTCATTAACATAAAACTTTCATTACATTACTTTAGAAAGGAAAATACAAACCATTTAAGAAAAATTACATTAAAAATAAAAGCTACTATCTAAAACTTAGGTGTCGTGTGAGTGTGATAGTGAGGCTATTTATAGCATGTTGATGAAGATTCTAGGCCTTGCTTGCATCCCATGCCTCTTTTTAATCATGCCCGTACACTCTACCATTGATTGGGTAAATTCAAATATACCGTTAGGATCACAATGTAACTCACATGGAATTAGCCAGCGTGGCAATCCGTGATTGAGACACCTTGTGTTTCTTTTAGGCGTAGTTTAGTGTAAAAATTGAATCCCCTTGTGCTTCTTTGCCATAGCCACGAGTAAGCCTTTGCTTGAATGACCAATAAAATGCTTAGAGATGACATTTTTGACCCTGCCATTGTGTTCTTGACCCCATGAATTGTCTTCCTTGACCCTCAATTTCCAAAAGCCCTTTGTTTTAAACTGTGGGTAACTCGGGACGATGAATGAACAGTAATCGTACTTTTGGCGCCTATTTTAACTGTCACAGGGTAAGTTATATTTAAACTTTGGGACTTTGGCAAAATTGGCCCTTGTGTTTGGTTTATGTGAGTGTAGTGTAAAAAGGACTTTTATAAATGGCATAAATGGCCCTTGTGGTTTTATAAAAAGGGTATGGGCTTGGGTATTGGGCTTTTGGATCCGGGTATGGCCCATTTAGGTTTAGGGACCATTTGTGTGATTTTTGGAAAGTTGAGGGACTTAAATGGAATATTTTAGGATTTGTCTTCTAGTGAGTTGACTTTTGTTGACCCATAGTTGACTGAAGTTGACTTTCTTTGGCTTTAGCTTTGAATCTTTGGCTTCTCTTGTGCTCTTCCGTTTCTTGTGTCCGTGTTTGCCCGTTTTTGATGGTTTTCTTGCGATTTTTGATATATCCGTACCTGCACACACAAAACACAAAAACAAGTATATTTTTGCTATTTTTAGTATGTTTTTAGTCATTTAGGGTCATTTTTGGTAATAACGGATATGTGTATTTTACACTTATCAATGGTTTGTTTGTTTTAGTTTTAGTGGAGATTTTTAACTTTCTTTTTTAAGACTCTTTTAAGTATTGTAATAGGTTTATCTCATGAGGTTATGATGAGTTTACAAACAAAATTAAAGTGTTTATGTTGAAGTTGCGTTTGAACACTCTTCAAAGGTTTATCGAAATTCCTTATTATTTGTTATTTGTGTGGTTTTTTCCTTTCTATGAGAGCCAAATTAACTATACGTTATAATTGTGTAGGGAACCAACTTTTTTATTAAAGTCAGTAATAATTAAATTTTCAAATTTCATTCAATTCCATTCCAAATGAAAGATAGCTCCATTCATCCAACCATCACCTACTAGTCTTATTTAACTTGGGAATTTAGTGATTTCATTTAATGAAACAACCGTTTTTTTTCTTAACCCATCCATTATGATAAATTTTTAGTAATAGATTTATACTTGCATTATGTAAATAAATTATAAACTTTTTTTTATAAATTTATCCTCACCATGTATAAATTTTTTTTCATGTTTTATAAACATCTCACATAATCAAAGACATTAAATTATGAAAATATTCAATATTCAATATTCTAGACATTTTCATGACAAACAAACTTGAAATAGATACTCACTATGGTAAAGATCCGCGTCCGCCAGAAAGGATAAGAGCAGTCCTCCTATAGATTCTTGGTCTCCAGCAAGCCTGTCGAGAAGACAACGTACGTTAGCCTTGTCATGGGTTTTATCCCAGGACCAAGCCTCCAGCGTGAGAGAAGGTACTAGATATCATACTGGCCGTTAGCATGTATGTAAAGTAATAAATTATAGTGTGTTTAGAAGAGGCTTGCATTTAATGGGCTTGGGTATTAATACCACCAACCCCGAGTACTGTTTAATACTTATGGTTCTTGACACCTAAAGAATGGTCGTGCCGAGCTACTGTGCACCTTTGTCAGGCGGTGAACCCACGTGGGAGACAAGATCCCCCAAATCCCGGGTTGGTTGCGCGCGTACTACCTTACCATAGAACCAGTGGTTTATTTGAGGAGATCCCCGGTTTTAATAGGATACAATGTCTCTTCCCTATGTTATCGATGTACTTATCCACCCTTTATGTTGGTTCCGGCCCCGTAGAGGTTAGACACCAGTTGGGTCTTAGGCCGCTGGGACAGCTTACCTGTGTGTGGCCGACCGACTTGGTCCTAGCAGCCATATACATGAACATGTCCCCAGTGTTGTATCAACACATGTGTTGGTACAATACTTTACTTCTTTTGTGTTTATCCTCATCCCCTATCTTTCTCTTTTTTTATTAAGGAGAACGTGGGTCTCCCGTCTCGATTCGTAATTAATGAACTACAAGACAGATATCATAATTTACTGGAGGTTAAAAATGATAGCTGGATCTCACCTTGGTGTATGTGATTATGCTACGCGTATAGGTAGTCTCTATGCACGGCTGTGATTGAGCCGCGTCAGTCTCTGACACTACACGACATTTAATGTTCCTCCCGTTTTCTCTATAAATAGCGTGCCTCCCCTCATTTTTACAGTTACATTTCTTTTCATTGCCTTGCTCTGCTCAACTCCTGCCTTCGTCGGTTTCCTCCTTTAGGTGTGTTTTTTCCTTCTTGTTTCCTTTATTATGTCGCTAGAGGAGTCTGATGATCTTAACATTACCGAACTGCTCGAAGGTGTGCAGGAGTGATTATAAGGTTGCTGGTCGATCTGTTTTGGAGCTAGTTATCCCTTCCCTAATTTGAATATGCCACCTGTACAAATCTTCCCTGACTAAGAATCTAATAGTTAAGTGGTATTCTGGTGGACCTTCATCCGCGGGTGGTTCCAGAGGGCATGACTATGGACGCCTTACCCAACGATGCCATTGGGCTCTATGCTCATTACTTTCAACAAGGAGGGTTAAGGGTCCCTTTTCTGCTTTTTTCTTTAAAAGTTGTAGAATATTTTTGTGTACATATTTCTCAACTCATACAGTTAGGCGTGAACCTTGTTACCTATTTTGAGATGTATTGTCATTCCCTAAATATTACTCCTACCGTGCCTCTCTTTCGTGTTTTTTATAAGTTGTGCAAGCAAGGCAACTGGTTTTCGTTTCAAAACAGAGTTGGTAAGAACTGCAAGCCTTGCTTTAAAGATGCCCTGCCAGTTTAAAAAATGGAAGGATAAGTTTTTCTTGGTTGACCGAAGGGTTGTCCCTATTGCCATGGCCTAGCGGCATCATGATTCTAGCGTTGCGAACCCTTTTCCTAAACCTAGCGAATTTGATACATCTGACATCGCGAAGCTGCGTGAGGTCGTTATTGTTCTTCGCAAGCCGCCTCCTAGTCTTTTATATGCTGCAGGCCTTTCTCATGCCTGGAAGTACGCCAATCGTTCCTTTTCTCTAAAGGATCCGAATGGAAGGATAATTCCTTTGTTCTTGTCCCGACATTTTTTTTACCTGGCTTATGTCTAATTTGTCATTAATTGTGTAATATATATATATATATATATATATAATAAATATATATATATATATATAAACTATATATAATATATATATTTCACTTGTCATGAATGGATCTGAGTTCTACTCTTCCCAATTTCCACGATTCAAAGTTGCCGTTGGTCCTAGCTTCAACGCACCCATCTCAGCACGGGTGATCCCACCTGCCTCACTAAGACAGAGCGATTGGAGGATCTTCCTCGAAATACTGGTGATATGGAAACAGCTGAGATACCGTGTCGGAAGGTTCTTGACGATAAGGTGGAGAAGAAGAAGAAGAAGAAAGCCGAGGCCAAGGCAGCGGCCAATGCTCCTGATGCTGACATTCAGATTGAGAAGGTTGCTAGCAAGAGATGTGCTGGTAAGGAGGGTGCTTCTCGCAAAAGGAGAAAGGTTCACCTAGAGACTCCGGTGCACCTGGATTCAGAGCATGTGTCATCTCGTATTCCTCTAAATCATGCTAAACCTCTCGAAGCTTTGGCCAACGAGGAACATGTTTCTATAAATACATTAGCCGGTCGGATGGGTGTTTTACGAAATCAGATCGACGAACATGTTGCTCCCCGCCCAGTCACGAATGTTGACGAACTTGTGTTAGGTGAAGAGAAAGGTCAAGAGAATGTTGATTCTGCTTTTGTCGACGAGGGCCACGGCAGTAATAAGGGTGGGCTTTCTGGCCTGCGCACCCAACCCAGCCCTATTCATCATTTAGGTATAATTCATTTTTAAATTTCTCAAAGATCCCTCTTTCTTGTACTTACCGCTAATACTTTTCTTATTAGATCAACGCCTTGAGTCCGTGAAGAAGCCCGCGCGAGACACGATTGTGCCCGACGCAGAAACTAGTAAGTATTTCTTCCTTTTTTACATTTTCCTTGCTTCGTACTTTCTCCTTTATAACCATTTTTTCTTTTTTAGGTTATTCCGTCGGACGTTTTGGCAACCTACCCTTTACCTCCCAATGGGGTCTTACAGATTCCTGCCGCATGGATAACTTCCGTTCGTGCCGAGACATGATGTTAAATCTTTTCACTCCTGCTGACAATGAGTTTTTTAACGAGGGAGAAACGATGGAGTTCCTGCCAACAAGCGGTCCTTGGAAGTTTTTGTGCCAACTACGAAGCAGCAGCAAACACTAAGCATTGATTTAAAGTCCCAACGAAAGAGCAAGCCAATCCCGTTCCTATGCCCATGACGAGTCTTGCAACATATGAAAGTTCGCTACAAAGATTGAAACTTGAAGATTCAGAAGAAGAACATCAAGTTTAGGGGAGGATTGTTGGGATTAAAAGACTTCAAGATATTCTTAGAGTTACTGCTGCTCAGGTATATATTAGTGCTGTCAAGCATAACTTAGTACTGCTGGTAATACTAATGAAAATTATGCTAAGTAGTTAGTACTGGTAGTATAAAAGTTACTACTGCTAGTTACTACTGTTAGTATATATTAGTACTGTTAGTATAAAGTTACTGCTGCTAGTAGAAGTTAAGACTGCTCAGAGATGAAGACTGAAAATATACTAAGTAGTTACTACTGCTAGTACAAAAGTTAGTACTGCTAGTGTATGTTAGTACTGCTAGAGTAAACTTCTAAGTAGTTAATACTGCTTGTGCTCAGTTACAACTGCTGAGTGATTACTACTGCTGGAAGGATTATGCTGACAGAGATGAGATCAAAGACTTATCAGAGAAGAGATAAAGATTGATTGGAGAACAAGAATACTTACGAAGATAAGTATTAGTTATTTGTAAAGAAGATATGTATAACTTATTTGTTTAAGAGATTACGTTTGTTTATAGAAAAGATCATGATAACTTAGGAAAGTATTGTAAGCCTTGTAGGACTCCTTGGTGTATAAAAGGAGGTCCTAAGGCATAATGTTAGACACACATCTTTGATATTCATAGCTTCAAGGTTTTGTAAACCCTAACACTATTAAGAGTGTTCGTTTTATATTGAGGCTGAATGTTTGGGATTATACAATCTTGTTCATTACTGTTTTATTGCTTATTCTTCTTAGTATCATTGACTAGATTTCGCATAGTCTTTGATATATTCAATCAAAGTTTCTATCATAGTTGTCTTGGATTTATTCATTACAGCTAAGCCTTTTTACAAGCTAAGCAAGATCTATTCAAGTAGGATCAACAGTATACATTTTTTAGGTTTTTCGAAAGAAAAGCATATATATTTAATTTTTTTTAAATATCAGTTGAAAATTTTGGCTAGATTACATGGCAAACATGGAGGAATATGATCAATTTTAATTTTGCCTATGTGGCTCCCCTCCACACTTAAGTTGAACATTGCCCTCAATGTGAGAACTGATAAATATAGAAAATAAGGAAAATTAAGGGAAAACAATACTTCCCGGGGCATAGAGATTTATAGCTTGCAAGAGCTATCCTTTGAGAGAACGTCATAATTTTCCAGGTCTAAGCTAGATTACCTATAAAAGAGAAAACATACAAAAGCACACAAAAATAAAAAAAATTGTTGTTCTTTTTTTTAGGAAAATAAAACAGAGGAGGAGGGACTCCTTCACAGTTAAATTAAAGCATGGGTTGTCTCCTGAGAAGCGCTTAATTTTAAAATGAGTCATTAGCTAGACTCGTACTTCTTGGTTTCATTCTTTGGGAATGAAGGGAGTGGGACAAAAAAGGCCATATTATAAACCAAATTCTCTTTGTACAGAAGCTGACCCACACTACAACATAGGACACATTGCAGCTTCTATTCAAACATTTCCTATTTTTAAAGAAGTATGGATGATAATTGCAAAGTCTCAACAATAATCAATCCTTAATCTCTATGTATTCACTCCATGGCTTTAAAAATTATCTACTAGCAATTGATATCTTTATTACTCTATGCTTTTAAGTTTATGGTTTGGTATTAAATACTAACATATTACTAATTTGTTTTATTTTATACAGATGATCCTAGATGACAAAACTCACAACCTTGCAGCAGCCAAACCTGTTGGTCTTCGAACTCATCTGGTAAATACCATAACTTAGAATATCTACTTTTACATTATTTTAGCATGTTTTTTGGTGCAGTCGAGGGGCAAGCCCCACATTATATGTTAAAAATGGTCCACGTCACCTTTTTATGATTGAAGAATCTGGACAAAAAAATGTTTTACGTCAACCTACCACGATCCATTACTCAACCAGCATGTTTTTCCAATATGGTCCAAAGATTTGAGAATAAAGCGGTTCATTTTAACATGGGATTGACCCACAAAATAGCTTTTTCGTCCTTCTCTTTTGGAAATTTTTTAAAATAATATTAAATTAAATATAACCATTTAATAGGATGTTTGTATCAAAAATTAACTTTGGGCAACTTTCTATCGAACATAACTTATACACAGAATGTTTGCGATGTGCCCTCCGTATGTGTTATTAAAATGTATGTAAACATTATGGATGTTGATATTGGACACCGACTGACTACCTTGATTATGTTTCTGCACATTTTAGGTGTTTGTTGTTGCTTAAGACTTTGGAACCATGTAGCTTATAGGTTTGCGCTTTTCTATCCAGAGAAAGGTGCAGGAATTATAACACCAAACAAACCATATGTGCTCCTAATGCCTCCCCAGAAATTTTCAACAATCTTCCGAAGGTATCTACAGCCGAATGGATGGTACAACACTCGCATACTCACAATGAAACTCCCACACCAATGATATTATAAATATATCTATATTTAATGGTCATACATATAACAGAAAATAAAATGTTAAAACTTAGAACATGTTCCATCACTATATACTAAAATTTCCTAGGAACCAGAAAGTTAAAGCTGATTTCGGCCACCTTGATGCTAAAACAATGATAAGAAACATCCACATATTATTCTCTAAAATTAAAATCCTGATAGCCCCTAAAAACCAAGAGATAATGGATTTAGTGGAACCGTCGACTCCTTTACCATCTTGGTTCATAGAGGGTAATCTTGCGGTCTATGGTGCTTTTTTATTAAAAATAAAAGAAAAATAAAAGAGGTAAATCATGATTTTTAGACTCCGCTTTCAAGTTTTTGTACAGGTATACTTATATTCAACCTATCGAAAACCATCATAAGATTTGAATGAGAATAAACACGCATTATATCTTAACTCAATCTGAAATCAAACAACTTTTTTGACAATCATATTTTACCAATACTGACACATCACGTTGGTACAAGATGCATCTTGAAAGCTATAATACGTAAACTTTGCACTATTTTTTCTTTATGTAACATGTGTTTAAGACTTCAGTGTTCTTAATGTCGTTAACTCTTGTAGGTCATTTGCTTAGAAAGTCGAATCTTAGAAACAAGATCCAAATGAACTGAAAGTAGAAGCTCTAGCACTGTTTATAATGGGTGAAAAAGACTATGTTTTTTAAGTTTCCTGGAATGGAGGAATATTTGAAGAGCATGGAGGTCAAGAACTTAAGTGCCTAACCGAGAAATTCTCCATATACTGCTGAAGGTTCCCAATTTTTTCACGAATATTTCCCATGAGAGGTAAGCCACTCCATGTTGTGTCATGATAATTCTTGTAGTGCAAATATTACGATATTAATCCGAGTACAATCTCTTTATGTTTTGGTGACGACAAACATGAAACTTGTAAAGCATAACGTAAAGTTCACAAGTTACTTGTAGATGTATACTTCAACTCACGGATATCTCACCATCCTTATCCACCACAAATATACATTTATTTACTCGATCTCGACATCCCGAGACTCTTACTCATATGGGCTTTCAGTAGTAAGATCGGGCTAAGCAAACGGGCTAGCCCAATAGAATTCGGCCCATTAAGGTCCAATCAATGCTTCTAGAAGATGGAGGAAACTAGTGAATTCAAATTTGAATTTGCTTCTAAAGATTGATGAAAAACTAGTAATTGCATCCTTTTTTCCAAACACCTTATTATCCATTTTACATATTGGGACATCTCCAAGATCAAGGCTCGAGATAGAATAACCAAGCAAACTCATCCCTCCTCCTCTTGATGAGATCCTATAGCACACACATATATACATAGAGTTTTCTTTCTTCATCTTTGATCATGGTTCTAGCATAAGGCATGGATCATGGTGACACTCTATGTTAGTTCAACTAATACCAAGAGGTATGCAGTGAAGTATAGGATATCTCTACATGGAAGTGATCATCCTTGATTAAGCGTGTATAGCATGTCGAAGATTGGTGGGTTTCATAGAGTGGGGGTGATAGCATTAGATCAACTTGTATTTCTAGAGTAGTGTTGATAAGAAATAAATGACAAAGACATTATTAAAAATTTATTCACATCTTTACGTTTTTGATTAATCACAAAATATAAAAACTTTTCAATGTAAAATTAAACGTAAACAAATAATTAGAGTAATTTTTTATTTCAAACATTATATCACTTAAAGGTGAGGAAAAGAAAATGCTTAATGCATATTTTGATCAAAAGGAAATTTTTTATTCAACCTCATACTTTTATAAAATGTGTAAACATTCTTAATAACGATTACAAAACATTTTCTACAATTAAAAGAAATGTTTTATTCAAAATAAACATTTTGAAATTCAAATTTTCGGACCTAAAACGGCTAGAAAGTTCCAGAAAACCCCCCTACACAAAAGGACAAACTGGGGAGCGCCTAGTCTAGGGCGGCCCCCTTAAATACACGGGCGGCCCCCTTATCTTTAAGGGGACCACCCACCTATTTAAGGGGACCGCCCATAGGTAGACGCTCCTCCATAATGTCCTATAAATACTGGACTATTCCCCACTATTTTTCACCTTTTGCACTCATTCTTATCCGATCAAAAACACGCCACACATCTCATTAAAATCGTTGATCATTTTATCATAAAGCTTTGTTTCAAATTGATCCAAGCTTATAATCATCAAGTGCAAGAGGAAGAATACTCCTAACCATCAAGTGAAGAAGTAATTATACCTTTGGTGTGTTGTTGCCAATCTTATTGAAGCCATATCATAAACTTGTAAATTATTTGTAAATCTTGTAAAGGTTTGATATAGTTTGTAAGAATCTTGAGTAATGTGTTTGTAATTATAGTTGGATCTTATGTGAACTTTTCCTAGTAGTTTTAGTCCAGTGTGATTATAGATCGTGACTTGGTGAAGTAGTGTGTGAAAGAAGTTTGTGTAAAGTCGATATCATGTCCATGAAAGTAAAGTTGTGTAGTGAAGTTGTGAAGTTGTGGTAGATTGGTTCTAGCTAAGATTAGAACTCGACATCTAGCTTAGTGTTAGAAATCAAGATAATCAAAAGTTGTGTAAGGTTTTCTCCGCCATAAAAGAGCTTGTTGACATAGTGAAGAAAACTCTCGAGTTAGGTGCTCGAGGAGTGGAGTAGGGCGAAGAGGTGCTTCATTGTTGAACCACTATAAATCCTCGCGTTATGGTTTGATTGTTCTTACTCTTATCTCTTGTCTTACATTATTTTCTCATATTATCCTACTAATTGTTTAGATAAGTATATTGTTCATATTGTGCAAGTGTTGAATTCACATAAAGTCGAATCTAGAATTTTTACAAACACTTTAAATTAAAAAGCGGTAAACTATCAACCCCCCTTCCTAGTTTTCACAATGGATCAAGAGCCTCGTCAAATAAGATTTTAAGAATAAAAATTGTATTTTAAAACTTGAATCGATCTATGGAATCGGAAAAATATTTAGAAGGACAATCTATGCAAAGACCACCACTATTTGAAAGTGATGGATTTATTTATTGGAAAAATAGATTCGAAACTTATATGAAGTCAAAAGATCTAGATCTTTGGCATGTTATTACCGATGGTGATTTTCCTCCTATTCAAAATAATCCTGAAACTAAAAAGGATGAAGTTGTACCTTTTCATAAACAAAATGATGATCTTAAAAAGAAACTTGCAAAAAATAATGAAGCTAAAATGGTAATTTATAATGCTTTGCCACGTAAAGAATACGAAAGAATTTTTATGTGTCAAACCGCAAAAGAAATTTGGGATACTTTATTAATCACTCATCAAGGTAATAATCAAGTCAAAGCTAACAAAATAGATCTTCTTGTTCAACAATATGAACAATTTATGATTCCGGAAGAGGAGTCAATAGATAATGCTTTTGCTAAATTTAACACTATTATTACTAGTCTAAAAGCACTTGATGAAGGTTTTTCTAGCAAGAATTGTGTTAGGAAATTTCTTAGGGCATTACATCCAAAATGGCGCGCAAAAGTCACGGCAATTGAAGAATCAAAGAATTTAACGACTCTATCACTTGACGAACTCATTGGAAATTTGAAAGTTTATGAAGAAGTAATTAAGAAAGATTCTGAAACCGTCAAAAGCAAAAGAGAACAAAGTAGATCTATTGCCTTAAAAGCTCGAAAAGAATCTAGTGATGATGATAGCTCAACCTCCGATAGTGAAGATGAAGAATACGCCATGGCCGTAAGAGACTTCAAGAAATTCTTCAAAAGACGAGGGCGATTCGTAAGACAACCACATGAAGAAAGAAAATTATTCCAAAGAAATAAAGAAGACAAAAATGGCAAGGGCGAAAGAAAATGTTTTAAGTGTGGAGATCCAAATCATCTCATCGGAGAATGTCCGAAACAATCAAGATATCAAAATCAAAAGGCGCTTGTTGGAGGATCTTGGAGTGATAGCGACGAAGATAAAGAGGAGAAGACAAATGACGAAAAGTGTCTTATGGCTAAAGCTTCAAATGAGGTACTTTCCGAAACCGAATACTTTAGTGATGACCAATCATCACTAGACGAAAATGACTTAGATAGTGAATATAGTAGACTATGCAAATTAGGACTAAAAGTCATGGCTAAAAATAAAACTTTAAAACAAGCTAAAGTAGAATTAGAAAATGAAGCACTAGAATTAAGAGATAAATTATCTAGGTTAGAAAAAGGTAAGGAAGTAATTGAAGAATGTAAATTATGTCAAGACCTCAAGCTTGAAAATGAGAAGCTTAGAAAGGAAATATCTAGGCTAAATCAATTTAATGATAGTAGTCACTCACTTAAGAAAATAATAAATTCTCAAAAAACTTCCGGAGATAAATCCGGGTTAGGTTTTAATTTTACCAAAGAGTCACCTAGTGAAACCAAACAAGTAAAGTTTGTAAAAGCCCAAGAAGTCGAGTCGAAAGAAAAATTGATAGAATCAAATTCAAAACCAAAATTTATACTTGTAAACAATACTAAAATTCCTATTGCAAACGATGATGAGGTAAAACATTTTTACAAACCCTTCTTAAAACCCAGAGTCGGATTTACTAAACCCACAATAAGGTCTAAAACTCCACCTCCAAGAAAGACTAATAGTCCTCGACCTCGGTCTAGAACACCTCAACCTAGGAGAGACCAAGGCAGACAAAACTATCCTAATCACATAATAAGGAATCATTCACATCCACTTAGTTTCACTCAATGTGGAAGTTGTTCACCATGTATGTGCCAAAACCAAATGCAAAACATATGCGGAAACAATAATTTCGGATACATGAAACGTTGGGGACCAAATGGCTAAGCCATCGCAACCTTTGAAGTGGTGTGTTCTCTACAAATATTCTTTGTCTTCGGATTAAGAAATTCATGATAAGGTTCTCATGAATCCTTATCATTTACATTATGAAGTCATTGATGAAGATAATTCCAAAGACTAAGGTACGCCTCACTTTTCATCTTCATATAATATAATGTCTATGTGTTACTATAATGTTGTAGTATAATTAGTTCTTAGAAAATAGTGTAGTCTCTAGAGATATCATTTGTTGGTTCTCTAGCTTTGAAGAGATTAGTTTACTATGAACTATTCTTTTGTATAGATTATAGTATACGTCTACAAAATGGAAATCTTCTATGACCACGTAGCAATCTCACGTAGATGAAGAAGAGCAAGCTAGTGGTTAACAATTAACATAGAAGTAGGATTAGTCGAGCAAAGATCATAGACACACTATGGATGAAACAAACTCCCTTCGACCTCGGCGATCGTCTCGGATCCGTGTCAACCATCATCTACGTCTATCACAATCAACTTGTTAAAATCTTCAACTACGTCTTATTATTTCATTATCTTCGCTATTCATTCTCGTCTCACCTCATGTATTGAAATCTTGATTATCTCGTCCGAAATTGTCAAAGAAACTTTTTAATTAAACAATGAGTTAATTAAAAAATGTCAATACTCATTCAAAACTGGCCAAAGTTCAAAGAATTTTTTTTAGGGGGCGGCCCCCTTAAAATTAAGGGGACCGGCAGTGTAAAGTGGGCGGCCCCCTTAATTAATTAAGGGGACCGCCTATATGGAAAAACAAACACCCCCTTACAAACGAATCTTTATGCCAAACATATCATTTTTTTCATTCCTCTTCTCCTACCCACTGTGAACGAACACCATAGCCAAAAACCTTCTAAAACCAATCTTCAAATCGCCTAATTAACTAAAATTCGCAAGGGGCTTTCACTAACAAGACAATCAACAACATCTATTGTAAGTTTTCCATCATTCTTTTCATTTGTTTTCATCTAATTTTGCTCTAAATCAAAATTGGGTGTTCTTCATTATTTTCATACTTTTTATTTTGGTCTAGGAATTCCATAATTACAATGATACCCGTAGTCATAGGAAGACTACAACCTTGATAGGATTGAATCAAAACACTTATTGAGTTAAAAAATTTTAAGAACATGTATGCTTATGAACATACGGCTGAACTTTCGCATATATGCATTTCTAAACTTACACATTGTCGATTAATGCCAAAACATGTTAAAAATAATCAAGTGTTTATTATCTAAACTTATGTATATATTTTTCAAATCAATGAGTAATATTTTATAAAAATAAAGGAGTGCTTGGTTCGTTTCTTAAGATTAATTTTTAGAGTCGAAATGACTATCACTATAGTTTTGTCACTCGTATAAACACATAACTAACTTCTATAAGTCATCAAAATATATAATTCATATATATATATATAAATTGATACATTTTATGAAAGGTATAAAATAAAGGGGCGTTTGATTTAACATTTTAAAACATGTTTTTAAGTCAAAACAAACACTATTTAACCTTTGTCAAAGTCAAAAATAATAAACTTATACTTGTCAACAAAATATATACTTAAGGCAAAATTTTCAACAAACTTAGAACAAATTTTGCATTAATAAGGGAGTGTTTGGGTTATTGTCTTGATGTTGAAATATATAACTAATATATACTCTTCGACATCCTAGATTAAGTCAAAAATAAATTAAAGAACGTATGGATCACTTCTTAGGTTTTTACTTTTAGAGTCGAAGTAATCCTTGTCCCACATTTGTCAAAACTTTATTTTCTTTATTATATTATTTTTGTTTTACATCTTATGTTGTTGATAACTTGTTTAGGTGACAAAATGCCGAAAGCTACTACCACCGATATATCTCTCACTAAATCCTACATCCCAAAAGTGTCCAAAATTCCTGGCATCTCCCCTACCATTGCCCAATTCTACAAACCTATTGAAAACCGCAACATTCACGAAGGTCGTGTTGTTGATCAAGCCTACTACAAATCTAACAACATCGAGCGTCTCTTTACGAACATTCGCTTCAATTGTCTCTTTCAAATCAACGAACCGATTGTTCCAAGATTTATTCTAGACTTCTATAGTCAAGTCACGGTACAAACCGATGAATATGGCTATCTTGTTATCTCTTTTATGATTCAACACGAATTCATAACTCTTACTCTCGCTCAATTCGGTCAAATCCTCAAAATTCCATACAATGGTCAAGCCATTTTTACAAACGAATGGGACCTTGCATCCCTTGAGTATTCTCAAGAAACCGAGGGACCATATTGCACCGAACTTCCTATTCTCGACGACATTCGTCGACTTCTTGAATTGGAACGTGTCATGGTAGACCATACCATCAAAAGTCAAACGGTCTCTCTCAATCTAAATCAAATTCTCACCAAAGAATTAAGCCCCGACATGAAGCAATGGGAAGAACTCATTCGAGAGAATGTGTTCGGACTAGGAGGACATCGGGACCGTCTCCCCGCTTGTCTTTCTCACATGTTGTATTGTGTTGTTGCCGAGGAACAATACAATCTTGCTTATTTCTTCGTCAAAAGAATCCAATGTGCTAGAGATACTTCAACCGTAAATCTTCCGTATGACATGTTTCTTACTAGTCTTTATCGACATGTCATGGAAATGTATCCTCATCTTGATAATGGCATCTATAACATTGTTGAGAAAGTCATGCGTCCTCTTTTCCTAAAACAATCTCGACGACCTCGAAGTGATCGTGGCAAGCACATCATTCCGTCTCCTCTTCGTTCTCTCATCATCAAGGTACGTCATCTCATCAACATGATGATGATGATGACGATGTCGAAACTTCTCGAGCAAGTACTCCATGTCCTACCACTTATCTTAACTCCCTCAATCCACTCAACTAATAAAACTACCATATGCCTTCCGCTTCTGAACAAACCTGTAGAATACTAGTAATCTAATGAATCAACCAAGAAAAATAAGTGATATGTGGGTTGGATTGTTAGAGAGAAACTTGG
>BQNB010075863.1:0-31339 GCA_026074375.1 Tanacetum coccineum | reverse complement strand
AAGCATATATGAATATTGTCCAAAAGCATAAAGATAGTTTAGCACAGTAGTAAAACATTTTAAAAGAGATTTGAGTATTATTTTTCTCCAAGGAAAGTGGTATAAAAGTGGGGCTACGAAGACTCGCCTTAATTTAAGGATGAATAGTAGCTGATATAATATGATCAAACAACAACGTGCAACGGCGCCCAGTCACGACCTAACAATCAATGTCCGACTCAGAAATATATTTACAATGTACATTTGAATTGATGCATATAAGTTTTAAAAGTGTTTTTATATCATTGTCTTTAGTATTATTGGTTGTGTGGTGGTTGACAAGTTCAACTCAAGAAAATACATCGAAGTATATATATTAATATTATATACTTATACTATTTAAAGAAAATAGACAAGTAACAAAAATAAGAAGTAAACAAATAGATGATAACCAATTATTAAAATATGTTTCGGCAATCTTCCCAGAAAATCCCAAGTTATCTAGATTAAGTGTTTAAATTATACGTAAGTATTAACAACTAGTAGGTGCTTTATCACTTTTAAAATTATAAAATATATTTTTTGTCTTTTAGTCGATTATTAAAATTATAATATTTTATTATTTCGTCTTTTTGTTGGGTTTTTAAGAAAGTAGGTCCTTGTAAAAATATTTCTAAGTATAATATTTTTATAAAATTTTGGCATGACTTGTTCGTTTATAAACACTTTCCAAGGTCGTACACCTTATTGTAAATCACTTCTTCAAACTTAAACTAATTTCCGACAAATAACAAATCCTACGTTTTTGCTACGTTTTATCCAAAACACATTTCCAAACGACTATTTAAACCATCCTAAACTTATATAAATATAATTCAAATAAATCGATCAAACGTCTGTTTTATATCTTTAAGTTCGCTTACTTTTCACTTATTAGGCCATAAGGCCCAATGTTAGTCCAAAATTGATAGTTTAGATTTTAGTCCATAATTGGCCCAATATCAAGTTTACTAGTTAGCCCAAATAAACGAAAAGCCCAATAAGATCAATAAGCCAAAAAAACCAAATAACAAAAATAATCATTTCGGTAAGTTACAAAAATAAGCCGAAGCTCGTTGGGCCTTTGTTGGACCGGTTGGTACGCATAAGCCCAAACAAACACTTCAAAATACAATAAGCCCAAAAACAAATCCAATAAGCTATATAACAAGCAAATAAGCACTTTTAGTTTCAAAATAAGCTAGAACATAAGCCACGAAAATAAACCGAACCTTACAAGCCCAAGCCTAAGCCTCGGTTGGGCTTGGCTTGTTGGGCCGAGACTTTATTGGCCCTAAATAAGCTATAACGAGCTTAAAAATAAGCCGTTAAGTTACGAAGCCTTTTTAGTCTCAAAAATAAGCCACGAAATAAGCAATAAAAATGGATGAAAAGTTTAAAGGACCAAAGACGACATTTTTTTTGTTTCCTTTTTACACCGAAACCAAAATAAGCCATAATAAGCACTCAAATGCTTATTAATATGCCAAAATAAGCTATAAGCATTTATGACTAAAAGTTTTATTTCACCAACACAACCATAATATTACAATGATACTTTACCTAATATTTCTTTTATTTCATTCAAACCAAACGCATACTTTTAACACTTTTATAAATTTCAACTTTCGATTTATAAAAATGAGTGTACAACTAGTGTTTATGTAACATAAGATTAACAAAAGTACAACTATTATTAAGAAATGATTACTTACAAAAATGAGATTTTAGGAGGAGATTAAAGCTAACCACACAACCCAACGTTGTTTATTTACCCAAACGATCACTAGAACTTAACCCGCGTACATCCAAGCTTCCATGTTCTTGAAACAAGATGGAAAATGTATGGTTTTAGTGTGTGTTGGTGTTTGTCCGACCCAAGAAGAAGAAGAAGAAGAAGAAGAAGAGAAAAATAGAGAGTTTTTGATGTGTGTTTTTGGTATTTTAGTGTGTGAGTTTGAAATGAAAGAAATGGACAAAGTTGTATAAACATGATCCTAATAATTATGCTAGTGTGTCTCCTATGGGGGCCGGTCGAATGGGATCCCAGGGAGGGTATCCTATTTGTGATTTTTGGACTCTTGTCGGGATTGTGTAATGTGCTTAGTTTGTAAGTAAACGTAGTCCGAAGGTTCAAGTTTTTAAGTAGGCGTTATAAATAAGTTCAATAGTCTTAAAAATATCAAAAGAAATAAATTCATAGTTAAAATGTTTTAATTTAGTATGGACAATAATTTGACGTGTCGGGACGCGTTGTTTGTCGTTTTAAGTTGAATGCAGGATAAATCTCCTGATAAGTGATTAAATAAATATGTAAACATTTAATAAGAAATAATTCAAGCATAAAGTGAACTATTAACTTAATAAATTATAGACTGACTACCGTTAGTACGGTAACTGATCTGACAGAAATAACAAAAGTCAATAAATCAAAGGATTAAATAGTACATTTTAAGTCTGGAAAATTAACAAAGGTTACACCTAATGAGGTTTGCACCATTACTACTCCACATTTAATTTTAGGACTGAATCTTATATGATATAAGATTTATTATGGAGTGTGTTTTTGTAAAGGATTGAGATCTTCTAAAGTTCATATTAACTTTAGAGGATCTTAATCCTTCTGTAAATCTCTTTAATATCACCATATTGTCAATTTCTCTTTTTATAATATAATATTGGGCTGAGCTACCTTTATTAGTCTAACTCTTTTGTTTATTAAAGATAAATAATGTTGCCCGGATTGGTATTCATTCATGTAGTAACATATGTATCATCTACTGTTGGAAATTTAGTTCAATTGTAGGGATCTGTTCATACCGGTATCTGGGGATGGAGGTACGGAGTGTACACCTAGAGGTCTCTGAACACCCTGACTCAGATAGTGGTTAAGGGAATTCTAGTCGCTGATGAACTTCAGTGAGTCACCTCCTCTGTGAGTGAGACTCTGGACTAAAGGACATTCATCAACGGAATGATTGCTTCAGCTTTGTACCTCACTAAGTGAGTAAGTTGAAGGATACCGTCAAAGAGTAATCCATCAGAGGAAGTATCCTCAGCGGTTTAGCTCATCAGAGGTTGTTTCAGTATTGAACCATCAGCGGGTATGCTCCTCAGCGGGCTAGCTGATGCTTCAAGACACTGAATGGAAATCCCTCTGGATAAAATTCAATGACGTATAACTGCTTTGACCATTTATTATGGTAAGTAGTAATCACACTTATTGACGACGATAATTATGGTCACGTAACCACTAATTCCTGAAATCAAGGATTCTAATTATGGAAGAGATTATATCTCTTATAATCTTTCATAATTCCTTGACCAAGGACTTGAGTACTCTACTATAAAAAGGAGGTCACATACTACATGTGAGAAATGATGATACAACACAGAATAACTGTGTGAAAACATACACATAAACATAAACATTTGGATGCGCTAGGGTTCTTGATTGTTGCCTCAAACAAGAATACACATTTGGTCTTATCCCAAGTAGATATTCATGATACCCAGGCATTAGGGTCGAATAGTTTACTTTGGAAAGTGATTACACGATTCCAAGTGATATCCGGTAGCCAATCTTGGTACATAGCTAGGCATTGATTATCTTTACCCTGATCTGGGACATATACCAAACTCCAACAATCAAAGTAAACTATTTTGTGATAATCAATGGCTGCTGCAATGAAACACATGGCTTCAAACTTTGCCAAACTAGAAAAGTTTGAGGGGGTGGATTTTAGAAGATGCAAAATAAGATGCACTTCTTACTTTCCAGCATGAGTGTGGTGTATGTGCTAACTGCTCCTATGCTAGAGGATGGAGGTAAGAATCCAACTGTGGATAAAGTCAAGAAAAAGGGCCAAATGGGACAATAATGATTATGTCTACAGAGGTTTAATCCTTAATGGTATGTCTGATCCTTTGTTTGATGTTTACCAAAATGTTGAAACTTCTAAAGAACTATGGGATACCTTGGAAGCCAAATATATGTCTGAGGATGACTCAAGTAAGAAGTTCCTTGTTAGTAATTTCACAAATTATAAAATGACTGATTCAAGACCAGTCTTGGAACAATACAATGAACTTCTTGGTATAATTGAAAGGTTTACACAACACAAGATAAACATGGATGAATCTATTCAGGTTTCATGTATCATTGATAAACTTCCCTCTTCATGGAAAGATTTCAAGCACACCTTGAAACATTTGAAGGAGGAATTAACTCTGATAAAGTTGGGCAGTCATCTGCGCATTAAGGATTCCCTCAAAGCTCAAGATAATGACAAGCCAAAGGGCAACAATGTTGTTGGTCCTTCAGTTTTCAATATGGTAGAGCATAACAACTCCTTCAGGTACAATGACAACAAGGGTAAACATAAACATCATGGCACCAGAGCTACTCCTAACAAGAAACCAAAAATTATTTATTGGAAGTGTGGGAAACCTGAACACTTAAAAAAGGATTGCAAAGATGGTAATGTTGGCAACAGAGCCAATGGATCAAGCACAAAAGGATCAAAGGATGGTTCTTCCAACCCTCTAAAAGGTTAGAGTATGTTTAATAAATCCCATCAGATTTATTATGTTACATATGTATCTGAGGCTTTCTTTGTGCAGGATGATGATGTTGCATGGTGGGTTGACTCTGGAGCAACTGTGCATGTGTGCAAAGATAGATGCTGGTTCAAGACTTATGAGTAGCTGAATGATAGTTCTATTCTTCACGTGGGAAATGAGTCGACAACCCTTGTGCATGGACGTGGTTGTGTAGATCTTAGGTTTAGTTCTGGAAAAGTTGTTTCTTTGTTAAATGTTTTACATATTCCTAATATAAGGAATAATTTGGTTTCAAGTAGTGTTTTGAATAATTGTGGTTATAAACAAGTGATTGAATCAAATAAATTTGTTTTATCTAAACATGGTGTGTTTATTGGTTTTGGTTACTGAGTAATCATATGTTTAGGCTTAATATTGTCTTTGATAATATTGGTTCAGCCTTCTTGTCAACCTCTAAAATGAATGATTTAATCTTATGGCATGCAAGACTAGGCCATGTCCACTTTAAGAGGATGCAAGATATGTCTAAAGATGGGTTAATCCCTGCTTTTGACATGGACACTGGAAAGTGTCAGACTTGCATGTTGAATAAAATAACTAAGAAACCATTTCAAAATGTAAAACGTGAAACTAAAGTTTTAGAATTGATTCATAGTGATCTCTGTGATCTGCATGCTACTCCTTCATTGGGGAACAGAAAGTACTTTGTGACATTTATTGATGATGCCCTTAGGTTTTGTTATGTTTAGTTATTACATTCAAAAGATGAAGCATTAGATAAATTCAAAGTATTTAAAACTGAAGTTGAATTACAACAAGGGTCTTTGATCAAAAGATCCAGGACTGATAGGGGAGGTGAGTACATGGATACTCTGTATTTTCAGTCTGTTGGTATTATCCATGAAACGACTGCCCCCTATACTCTACAACAAAATGGTATATCTGAAAGGAAAAACAGAGTGCTTAAAGAAATGGTTAATTTCATGTTGTCCTATTCAGGTCTGAGTCAAGGGTTCTGGGGTGAAGCTATGTTAACAGCTTGTTATTTATTTATGAACTCTGGACTAAAAAGAAACCAAACTTGAATTATCTCAGAGTTTGGGGATGTAAGGCAGTTGTAAGACTCCCTGACCTAAAGCTAAAAACTTTAGGTGAAAGAGGCATTGAATGCATCTTTGTTGGATATGCTGAGCAATCCAAGGCTTTTAAGTTTTATGTTATTGAACCTAATGATTCAGTTGCTATTAACTTAATCATTGAATTAAAGGATGCTATCTTTGATGAGCACATGTTCTCATCTATCCCTAGACCAAGTCAGAGGTCCCTAGTAAAAAGAACTGAAGACTCTGGTGGCTCAGTGGCATCTGAAAGAGTCACTGATAAGATTGTTCAGCAATCTAAGCTAGGACTCCAAAGGATTTTGGGCCTGAATTTCAATTATATTTGATTGAAGGAACAAGGGACGAGGTCTCTGACCAACACTCCTATTGCTTTAATGTTGAGGATGACCCTAAAACATTTGATGAAACAATGTAGTCCCAAGATGTTTCTTTCTGGAAAAAAGCAATTAATGATGAGATGGATTCCATCATGGGCAATAACACTTGGGTGTTGACTGATCTATCTCCAGGTTGCAGACCTGTGGGTTGCAAATGGATTTTCAAAAGAAAACTGAAGGTAGATGGAACTATTGAAAAGTTCAAGGCAAGGCTGGTCATTCAGGGCTTTAAACAAAAGTCAGGGATAGACTACTTTGATACTTATGCCCCAGTGGCACGTATAAGTACCATAAGACTGCTGATTGCTATAGCATCAATTCACAATCTAATAATTCATCAGAATGATTTGAAGACAACTTTCTTAAATGGGGAACTAGAAGAGGAGGTTTATATGAACCAACCTATGGGCTTTATCTTGCCTGGCAATGAAAAGAAGGTGTGTAAACTGGTTAAGTCTCTTTATGAGCTTAAACAGGCACCTAAGCAATGGCATCAAAAGTTTGATGAAGTGGTTTTGTCTAATGGTTATTTACTTAATCAAGCTGACAAATGTGTGTATAGCAAATTTGATACATCTGGTAAAGGAGTCATCATTTGCCTATATGTTGATGACATGCTGATCTTTGACACTGACCAAGTTCAGGTGGATTTGACTAAGGAATTTTTTATATCAAGGTTTTCTATGAAGGACATGGGGGAGGCAGATGTTATCTTGGGAATAAGGATTAAACATGAGAGTAATGGTATAGCAATTTCTCAGTCTCATTACATTGAGAAGGTTCTAAAGAAATTCAATTACTCTGATTGCACTCCAGTTAGTACAACTCTGGATACTTGTGAGAAGTTGATGCCCAACAGAGGTCTGGCTGTATCTCAACTTGATTCTAGAGTGATTGGTACTCAGCACTGGCAAGCAACTCAGAGGGTGATGAAGTACTTGAAGAAAACCATGGACTATAGATTGGTATACTCTGGATATATTTCAGTGTTGGAAGGTTACACTGATGCAAGTTGGATCAGCAACACTGAAGACAATTCGTCTACAAGTGGTTGGGTATTCCTGCTTGGTGGTGGTGCAATTTCTTGGGCTTCTAAGAAACAAACTTGTATCACTGGTTCAACAATGGAATATGAATTTGTGGCTCTGGAAGCTGCTGGTAAGGAAGCTGAATGGTTGAAAAACTTGCTCCTTGAGATTCCTCTGTGGGTCTAACCTATAGCACCTATTTCTATCTACTGTGATAGTACTGCTACATTGGCAAAGGCTTATAGTCAGATGTACAATGGGAAGTCCAGACACCTAGGTGTTAGACATAGCATGATTCATGAACTAATCACGAATAGGGTGGTATCTATAGAGTTTGTGAGGTCTCAACAAAACCTAGCTGATCACTTGACGAAGGGTCTGGCTAGAGACTTGGTTATAAAGTCTGCAAAAGGGATAGGATTAAAGTTCAACTAAGTTACTGAATGCTAGGATACCCAACTCCCCTCTGAGGAAACATGGCAGCTGAGTTCAAAGTAGAAAGCTGAACATTCAAAGGGATGAAGCACATGATTTACAAGTCATCCCAAGGATGTGCTTGGAACCTGCTGAAAGGAGGATGAAGTTGCAAACTTCTTAATGGTTATTTTCTTTGAAAAAAGCTAAGCAGAAGCATGAATAAAGAGGAACCACCTATGTAAATGTTGGGATTTTTGCCGCCTCAGGGATCATGGACTTTGGGTCTTATAACATTTATGAATTGGATATGGATACATGGCTATGTAATAGTGTCAGGAGCGTTTAAGTGTTTGAAAACTTGTGTGTATTTACCTTGAGGTACTCAAATGGGTTGAAGGGTTCAATTTTTAGAACACCCTAATTCTCGAATATTTGAACGTGTAATTACTAAGATGAAAATTCAATCCTCAGGACATTTTCATTTATGCACTTGTTTGATTTATGTTTATTTTTCATGCAAAGGAATTGTACTAAATTAGGGAGGATTGTTGGAAATTTAGTTCAATTGTAGGGATCTGTTCATACCGGTATCTGGGGATGGAGGTACGAAGTATACACCCAGAGGTCTCTAAACACCCTGACTCAGATAGTGGTTAAGGGAATTCTAGTCGCTGATGAACTTCAATGAGTTAACTCCTCTGTGATTGAGACTCTGGACTAAAGGACATTCATCAAAGGACTGATGGCTTAAGCTTTGTACCTCACTAAGTGGGTAAGTTGAAGGATACCGTCAAAGAGTAATCCATCAGAGGAAGTATCCTCAGCGGGTTAGCTCATCAGAGGTTGTTTTAGTATTGAACCATCAGCGGGTATGCTCTTCAGCGGGCTAGTTGATGCTTCGGGACACTGAATGGAAATCCCTCTAGATAGAATTTAATGACGTATAACTGCTTTGACTATTTCTTATGGTAAGTAGTAAACACACGTACTGACCACGATAATTATGGTCATGTAACCACTAATTCCTAAAATCAAGGATTCTAATTATGGAAGAGATTATATCTCCTATAATCTCTCATAATTCCTTGACCAATGACTTGAGTACTCTCCTATAAAAGGAGGTCACATACTACTTGTGAGATACGATGATACAACACATAATTACAACGTGAAAACATACACATAAACATAAACACTTGGATGCGCTAGGGTTCTTGATTGTTGCCTCAAACAAAAACACACATTTGGTCTTATCCCAAGTAGATATTCGTGATACCCAGGCATTGAACAGTTTAATTTGGAAAGTGATTACACGATTCCAAGTGATATCTGGTAGCCAATCTTGGTACGTAGCTAGGCATTGATTATCTTTACCCTGATCTGGGACACATACCAAACTCCAACATCTACCACTCATGATATGGTGTTAGGTGATTTTACTTGTGTCTGAACATCTTTTTAAATAATGCAATAAATAAATCTTAAGGACAGTTTCATCCATGTTGACAATCATGTTGAGTAACCACTAAGGATTATGGGTTCTTGATGTTTCTTTCATTTAGGTTGGTGGGTATTGTGTTATTGATGGATTCTTGATAATAATTGTAGGAGGCACGGAGGATGCCACTTGAAGTAGAAGAATTAATGTGGAGTAGATTAAGTAAGAAGCATATGAACATGTATTAGAAAAGGGGGTGGAAAAAAATAGAGGGTATTATAAAGAGAAATTTCCTATAAGTCCCACTGCGAAATGGATGTCGGGTCGAATTTAGGACGGTGCATATTTTATTTTGCAATTATTGGAAGGCAAAATGAGTGGTGGTCTCTGTTGTATATTTACCCTAATATTGTCAAATGAGGAATGTCCATAATTGAAAGGTTAAGGTCTTATTATGTGGGTTATTATTATTATTATTATTATTTTAAACGGCAAGTTAGTAGTTAGTGATTCAAGGTTACAGTGACATCCAATTGGACAATATGCAAGTCTCGAATCTTCTCTTAAGGGGATAAACCTTACTCCTGCTTCTATTTAATTCTGCCCCTGAAGATCCATGGTGAGACTCGAACCTGAGACCTCTCTAAGGATATCTCTTCACGGTTACCTTTGGTGGCCAACTGAGCTAGCCTAGTTGGTTTATTATTACGTGGGTTATTAATATATTCTCTTTTGTCAAAAGTCATGAAAAGAGTTATGTTAGAATAGTAACGTTTGCTTTTTGTCTAATATTCAAATTTTGACAAAATACTACTAACGCATTTTACTTATAGAGGATCATCTGTTAATTAGTAATAGGGGTTAACGTTCCAGTTATGTTTAACCAAAAGATTGATAGCTTTATTATTTTATATTGATTGGAGTTTTACATTTTGGTTTAGTAAAACGTAATGTAATAAGGTTGTTTCGTCAAGTTTGGAACTTTTAAGACGAGGGTTCAAGTTAAAAGTGACTTTTTAAAGTGTAATACGAGTATGTAGTTATGACATTCTGATTTGTAAGTGTTTGTTGGATGTTGTTATTGTAGAAGATATTGTGTCGCTTATAATTGCACTTGGCCATTTCTATAAGTAACTAGGATTTCAGCCCGCGCTTCACCGAGGAGCGCGGGGCTAAAATGCGTTTCGTCGATACAAATGACATGTAGAATGAGTAAGCTAAAGGTAAGTATCTTATTACAACCTGGACAAACCCAAAACATTGCGACTTCACTTGCATTTTAACGTGACAAATCAGAACGTTGAGAAACATAAAACATATAGATTCACTTGTATTTTTAGTTATACACTGGTTTACCAAAATGCCAAACTGTTCCAACCCCATAGCAACTATTCGTTGCATTTTACCAAGACAACATAGAATATACATGTACTGGCTTGTACTAAGTTTTGTCATACGTTTGATTTACCAAAATGCCGAAAATAGTTCAGGCCAGATATTGTTTTGTTCCATACTAAACGTTTCAGTCCCTTTGTTTTTTTTGGCTTCTAAGGATATGTCTGTGTCGAGCGATCTTTTTGCAGCAGCGGGACTTAGGCGTGCTGGTGTCGTGCCTGCTGGATTATCTTTTTCTACTGGCGGTGTCTCGGACATCTGGTGGGGTATAGTCATGACAATTGTCTCTGCGATGTCTTCTATGATGTCGTGTGCAGGTGTTCCTGTAAGAAGTATGGTATTGAGTTAACAAAACTTAGAAGAGATAATTATTTTCCTTAGTTGGAAGTATGTTGTAAGCATAATTAGGTTCATAGTAGTAGGCATTGAATTTATAAATAAAAGGCAGTATCCTCAGTGAAAATATTCTGGGTTTTGTATCATTATGCAGGGGTCACATAGGTGAAAGTGGGTTGTTATATCTTTATCTGTCTTGTTATGGAAGAGATGACTATTGATATAAATAGTAAGAAATAATAGCAAGTGGAATGATGTGTTTTTTAGTTGTGGTGTTATGATTATGAGCAGATTTTTTTTTGAAAGATTATGTTGTTTTGGAGTATTGGTATATGTGGTTTGAATTCTATGATGCTAAAACTTGTCAAAGTGGAATGGATGTGTTGTACATGCTATAGACATGCATTGAGTATAGATGTTTTTCATTTTTTATTGATTCAAAAGACTAACCAACAGAATCATGTAAATGTGTGATTTTTATTTGTTTGTAATTGCTGTGTACAATTGATGTGACACTGTTTGCTTAGATAATTTTTTGGACAAATGTTGTTTGATATAGATATTGGCATTATTTGTTGTTTTCAATAAGTAATAAAAGTTTGTAAATGTGTCATCTTTTTTGTTTAACTAAGCAAGCATGGTTACGATTATTGTGTTTAGACAAATTTAATCGGTTTAAAATTAGTATTTTGCTTGTGTATATTTATTGAGTTTTTATTTTGAATTGATATTCTTTGTTTTTATCAAGAGAGCCAAGTAAGGACGTCGTTGACGAAGTGTATGGCGTTTGAACGAGCGTTTTGGTGAATGGATGGCCGATATGATGGCATTAAATTGTCGAAAGGCTGCATAGGAGATAGCAATTGCAAAGACGCGTGGGTGTCTTGCTTGAGGAGATGGAAGCTGCGTATAAAGAAAGGGTAGATTTTATTAAAGAGTTAGGCAGTGCCGGTGTTCGATACGACGGTTAAGACAGCTGAATTTCTGAACGATGTTTTGTGGAAGGATGAAAGGAGGCTGCAGAGGTTATGTAAGTTGCGTATGAATGCAAATCTAATGGCTTACGACAAAGAGAAGTTCAATGAGAAACGTTAACGTGTTTTGTGATTTTGTGGTAGGCAAATAAGTGTGATTCTGTTTGTGCGTATGGCTGTTGTAATAAGGTATTAGTCTGTGTTTGTGATTTTCTAACTACTTAATAATTATGAGTTTGTAGAGACTAATTTGTTACTATAGATTGTCTTTGGTTTCCTTATAATTATGTTAAGTAAATGGAAAATACGTATAGATATAAGTAAATGAATGCCAGACAAAAATAAGTAAAATACTGTGAAATCAACAGCTTTTAAAAAGCTTGTATAGTCAACTGTTTTTTATAGAAAGAGGATAGGGACAAATCTTTTACAGTAAAGGCATGTGAGTTGTTTTTTTTATGGGAAGTTGCTATTTATAAAGGGGGTATATGAACATGATGGTTCAATGTACATTAAAGGGTGGTAAATAGAAGTGTCTGCAGACGGGTCAAAACTTAATATTTTTGGACGAAATTTAAACTAAAGATTGTACATAATATGTGAGAGCTACTGTATTTTTTTTAGATTTTTATAAAAATTTCAAGGGCACCTGCTGTTGCCAAACTTTTAATAACTTTCAGCAGGCCCTGTTTCGAGCTAGTTACGATAAGCTAGAGTTAACAAAAGGTAAAATTTACGTAGAACCTTTGGGGCAAGTGTGGTAGTAAGTTAAGATGTATATGAACCTGAAGAATGAGTATAAGCATGTGTTGAGGCCATATGATAAGTCGTTAAGCGGTAACTAGTTGCTAGTGAAACGACAAAATTTTTAGAAAATAAGTAACCAATGGAAATAATAAGTGAAGTATGGATTACATGGATTCCCAATGAACAAACTATCATGCATATAATATAATAAGTTGCATAATTTATGTAATTCAAATATTAATAATATATTATTAATATTAATAGGTCGTGGTTGATTTCCGGTGTTTTACCTTTTTGTGATTCTCGATTGGCGTTGCTTCTATTCATGGTGAGTTCATAGCCTCGCCTTTACTACTTTAAATGTTTTATTAAAAACCCGCGAGGGGGATACATGCTTGTTTTACTAAATTGAACACAAATTGTTTTCGGTATGCTGGACCCGAATTGTATGCTTAATGCTTGAGTACCTATTGCTAAAGACCCTAATATCGTGAACCGTTAACTGCCTATGATGGGTGGAAGCTAGGATAATAAATAGGCCTATGGGGTGACTCCTCGTCCGGGGTATGAATCCTTTTAGAACACCCACTTTCAACGGATATATTATTCTGAGAATTAATAGGTATATAGCAATAGTACCTAATCTTCTAGGGCACACTTAAATTGTTCTCGTCAAAGGGATCGGATGTCACGAGCTCAATGCATTATCTATTAAACTTGTTTGCGCCACAAGTTTTTCGATGATTAAAAATGTAAATTTTGTATCCCAACATAATTTAATTGTTGTGTGTCATTTTTATAGTCGTATTGGTTTTTTAGAAATTATTGTTACCTGTAGTGTGTGTTTCAACTGTTGTTTCAATATCTAGGATGTTTTCAGCTACAAATTCGCCTGCTCCCTTTTTTGTGGAAAGGGCAAATCGGATCTGAAAGATATGTTTTTTATCGATGATGTTTACTATTTCGATGGGGAACTGTCAGTTTCCTGTTTCTTTATACCTTTGTGCTAGCTGTGAGCAAGGGTGACCTGTTATTTTATGGCCGACATTTGTGAAAAACGTAAATTGAGCGGTTGTCGTTGCGTCAGTGGCTGTGGCTTTGAAGATGTACCTATTTGTTATGGTTGTTTATTATTGTTCATGCAGGAACACATAAAAGAAGTAATGGTAGTTGTTTGGGTGTATTTTGTTTTCAAAACATACATGTAAGTTACCGGATCTTGTTTTCCGTGGTCTTCACAGGTATAAATGCCATTTACTTGTGTTAAACCTTTGCCGCATTCACTACAGGATGCGTACTTCAAGTCTCTATTTTCTCGTACGCTTGTGATCATGGCTTCACATGTAAATCGTACTCCCTATAACAGGAGACATACAAGTGTTGATAGAGGTGATTGTTAAACTTAATTTTTTGGAATTTTTTTTACAAACCTTGTAGCTTATTGGATTTTGTTGTGGCAATGTTTGTCTGTTTCTCATTTTTTCTTGTTCTGGGTCTTGATACCGATATTTTGATATCTGAAGAGGGGGTGGCAAGCTGTATTTTTCTTTGAACCTGTATTTGATTATTGGTATATATGAGCGGCATATCGTGTGGATATACATGGATATTATAATTTTGAGATTTTGAATTGGGCTTACGCTGTGTAAGCATACTCAATCTCTGGTGTCCGTGGGTTTATATAGTAATAAGTTGCAGGAGTGGCTGTTAACTGCACATCTGTGATTATATATTTGGTTGTTGTTATTGCAAATAAGAATTATGGTAAAGGAGTATGAGTTGCGAGGTGTACCTCTGTGTTTTGTAACTCGACAGGAGCTGACAGCAATGATGATTGTAGGTGTAAGATTTTGTATCTCTTGCTTATTAAACTGCTTTGCAACGTCGTCCCACATGGTGAACTCCAGAATATTTCCACTGTACGAAAACAATGATGTTTGTTAGTGTTGTGTAAAGTATATGGTTCAAAATTATTGAATGAATTTGAAGGTGAAAGGGATTTGATCTTCAGGATTGCTTACTCTAAGTTTTTAATTTATACTTTTCTTAAGTACTTCTGGCCAGTATTTACATCTCCAAATGGTTTTATGTCACCGATAGAGCGAATGCATCCTAGATAATCTGTTACGCGAAAAAAAATAGTAGTTGTTATATTTATTATTTGAAAATGCAGATTTATTTTTTGTCACCTGTTAAGATTGGATATATCGTTTTCGAGTTTTCATCTTGGTAAGGAATTCTTGAGGCCAACTGGTTGTATGCTATGAATTCAAAATGATGTTTTGGGAATTCAGATTCTTTGCTTGTGAGAACTTCAAATGTTGTAATTTTTCCAAATTTCAAACTATATGGCTTTGTTTTCTCACAGATGAAATTTGAGAATCTGTAAACTACATTGAGTTTTAGCAGTGGATTAAAGTTTATATTGTTGATGTCAAGTTTGCCTGGCATGGCATTGTTTGTAAACATGAAAACCTTGTTAAGCATATTAATGGCTGTATTGATGTTAATGATTTTAAAGTTTGGGAAATAACCGATCTCTATCTATATCATGCTGCAGTATGCAATTCTTTCATGTCGGTAACATTTTTAGAAGTCCATATTCCGGTATCCTCTGCTTCTAATATGCAGTTAACTTGTCTATTCCTCAGAGCTGCAATAGTGGTGTTTGTGACATGTATCCTGGCCACCTGCGAGTTGTGAAATAAGCTAATTCTGTTAAAACAAAAAGTAACAACAATATTTCTTAACATGGGAGATGGAAATTTACATTTATAGGCCAAATACCTAAACAAATGCTTTCTAAGTACAAAGCAAAAACAAAAAAACTTATACAATGTTTTAGTGAGGACTAAATAAAATAATCATTCATGCAGTTTGGTTTATGTTATAAGTTGTTTTACAATGTTCTTTTCTACAGCAATCGATAATCTATCTTTAAAATCAGAACGCTATGTGTGTTAAGGGGTTGTTGTAGTGCTTAGCACTTAAGTCTACGCTGTTTTTACTGCACTTTCATGATATCATGAGTGGTAAGATAACGGGTTTTTCAATGTTTCTGAGAAAATCTGTGTAAGCAATGTTTTTTGTGGAATTGGGTAGGTGATTGTTTTATGGATTTATGAGAATTTTCAACCCATCTGGTGAAGTTGCTCTAGACAAAGCCACGTATAACTGTCTGTGGCTAAAAACCGATCTGGTAAGTATATCCTGATTTTTGAAAGAGACTGTCCTTGACTTTTGTTGATGGTCATGGCGTAACAAAGTTTTATAGGAAATTGAGTTCGTTTGAAGGTAAAGGAAAAGTTGGGGTCTTTGTGTGTAAGTGGAATTCTGTGTATAAAGACTTTTTCGCCAACTCTTGTTCCTGTGATAATCTGTGCTTCAATCAACTTCGACATCAGACATCTGACAATCATTCTTGTGCCGTTGCATAAGCCTCCTGACAAATTAACATTGCGTAGTAGCATTATCGATGACCCCACTTTTAGCTCCAACTCATAGGGCGGGAATCCGGGGAATGTGATGGTGTTTAAGTACTTTGTTGGGTAAAGCAACTCTGTTTCACTTGTTATACTGCCCATTGGAATTGCTTCATCATTTCTTAAATATATTTTGCTCTGACCTTTAATGTTGGACAGAATTTTAGCATTCACATTGTCTGCAGTGGCATTCTTTGGACACACAATTGGTTTTTCTTGGAGAGAGCCTACAGTTGGTGTCTTGAGCGTCGTATCGTCATAGATAAAATTGATGAGCTTTGAGAGACTTGTCTCGTCATTGTCAACTGAATATTCAGGTGGAATTGTGATCCAGGAGCTGTCTTGATCTTCTTCTTCAGGTTCCCCTATTTTGCCGTCACCCACGTCAAGAAGCCATTTAGCAAAAGTTTCTGAACGTTTGCGTTCCTTGCTGGTTAGACCGAATCTTTGAAGCCGCATGTTTTATTTAAGTATGCAGATTCTGAAGTGGCACCATAAGTATGATTCAGCAATGGAAGCAGCTATTAGTTCTTCTTTTCCTGCACCTTTTTTTACTGGCAACGTCTGGCGAAAATCACCCCCTAATACGATTGTTTTTCCTCTAAACAAAACGTTTAGTGCGTCCATCAGGTCTCTGAGTCAAAACAACTTTTGTCATTCATGGGAGCTTCATCCCAAATAATGAGATCTGTTTTAACTAATAAGTTCCCTAACTGACTTTTCTTTTTGGCGTGGCAAAAAGATTCGCCAGTTAATTCCAAAGGGAGCTTAAATCTGGAGTGAGCTGTGCGTCCTGTCGGTAGAAGTAAAGAGGCGATGCCTGAAGAAGCGACCACCAAAACAATCTTTCCTTCAGACCGAAGTGAGATTATAATTGTTTTCCAAAGAAATGTTTTGCCGGGACAACCATGCCCATAGACGAATAGGAGTTCTTGTTGTTTTGATGAAGATGCACCTATGATGAGATCATATATTTTTTTTGTCGTGATTTAACTTTAGGATCGACTGAGCGGCATCTTGTTTGAGAAGGTCACGTTTGTAGTTTTTCTCTTCCATAAGCAGTTTATTTTGGAGATCCTTAAGTAGATGCCTTGGAGGAGATTGCAACCCAAAGTCTGTCACAGATTTCCCAAAACCATTTAGTATTTTTTTCCAACTCGTATAAAATATATCCTTGTAGTTCAGCATTGTTAACATGGTAGTTTTGAATTCCTGTTGCCTTTGATATTTTCGCCGAAATATCATCTTGCATTGCCTCCCAATGTTTTGCCCATAACTTAACTAGATCGGCTACGTCACAGTATATCAGGATTTGGGCGAAAAGGACTATGATTTCTTTTGATGTTGCTGAAGTAGTTGACTCTTCTAATGCTATTTTGTCGTCCCCTAGCAGACCTAAAGCTTCACATGCAGCCCGAAAAGTTGGTAGCATCTGACCGTTAACTGTTCTTACTTCATCAGGTGATTTGCATCCTTTCTGATGACACAGCAGCATTCGAAAGTAGAAGAGATCCCCTGAACTTGGATGAACATAGGTTAGTCTTCCAAGTGACTTTTTAGTCCTGATCTGTCGTCGTCGCCATTATTTTGAATTCGGGTACCACACGAACTCCGAATGAAAATTTAAATACATTAAGTGTCGACCGTTACTATTTTCGTTGTTGTAGACGAACCATTCAGTGAGAGCTGTTTTTTTCTTTTCAGGTATGTTGACTATGATGTCTAGCCTATCACTTTCACAAAAATTAATGCGTTTCATATCCTCCAAGTGAACATTCATAATTTGTACTGCTGGTTCTCGGTAGTGTATCGGAAAATCAAAGATTCTTCAGCAATCTTCAAATGGGCATATGAAACGATCATCTACATAGTTTTGGATCTCATCAATTTGCTTGCTGGTGCCAACTGCGAAAGTAGACGTTTTTGAGCTGCTGATTTTTGCTAGTATGCGATCTGGTCCTTTAGAAATATACTTGAAGAGATATTTAATAAGCATACTCCAGCCACAGTATTCGACATTTATGTGAGCTTCAAATGCTAGGCATAGTGCTCGATTGTATGGGACGACATTGCAGTTGTCTAATCTCGATTCGCCCTTCATGACATGAATTCCTGTATCTCTTCTTCTATATTGCGTGTGACCATTGCTGTCAAAATATGTTTGCTCATTGTACTGCTTTGGAAAATGCTTGTTGCAAGGCCCATTTTGCATACACGATGCATCTAAGTTTGCGGAACCACAGGGACCATGCATCATTAGTTCCGTCACCAGTTTATAACCTCTGGGATCCTGCACAGGATCAGGTATCTCTGCGGAGATGTATTCATCAATCTGTGTCGCGTCCTTCAGTGTATTTCTTGACTCAATCCACAATAGCGTATGACAATGTGGCAACCCCCTTTTTTGAAACTCTATAGTGTATAAGACTGCACATGTAAAAAATAAACCAAGTTAGCTTTCAATGACCATGTATTTTATAAGAGAATAAATCAATAAGTTATAAATAGATGTTAGTGTATAATACCTGCGAAAATGTAGCCAAATGTTTTTACTTCTTTCAAAAACCTAAGAAAGTCTTTCACTTTTTGCTCAAAAACTCTACATACTATCAGTTGGTGTTAATTCAGGAAACTGTGCCATATAACGTTTGATTTCAGGCCATTTCACATTACACGTAAAGGTGATGAAAATTTAGGGGTTTCCTAGAGATCGACAGATTGCAAGAGCATCAAGGTAATGGTTGTACATATACCGGGGTCCTCTAGTAAAAGTATTCAGTAACATGATCTTTGAGCCAGCTGATATTCCTTCACGTTCTCCTCTAGAAACAGCATCATACAATCCTGATAAGAAATCTGAATGAAGGTCATTCTGATTTTTACGTATGAAGTCTAAGCGACTTTGTTCAATTGCACAAAAGACTACAACTACATATTGTTGAAACAGTCGTCCGCCTTTGAGGATAAGCCCAAATTCTTTTCTCTGTGGGTGTAACTGATATTTGTAATAGCCGTTTATTATCACTTTTTTTTCCTTTGCCTCTGCCATCGCGAGGTTTCAATGTCAACTCCGGGTAGTACCCTGGTTAACCAAATACAAATAGTAAAGGGAATTGGAGCGACATGTATGATTGGTGGAGTTTGTTAATCCTTTGAGGAGGCCTGCCTTTGAATTCTATGATTACATCAAAATCTGTACGGCTTCTTGGCCCATTTTCAAACACTATTGCTCCGAGAACGTCAGCAGTCGATAGTTCATATCCACGGACACCTCCCATATTATAAAGCCTAATCTTGAAACTCAGTATGTCACATGCGTTGTATATGTCACGTGCAGTTCTAAATAGTCTTACTAAACCATTATGCTCATCAAGAACATGAATCAACCCTTCGACAATTTCTGGATTAAGTATGCTTTCATCTAGCCCACCAAAGTGATGCATTCTGTTGCAAAGCTCATCACGTGTATTGTATACATAGAGCTGCAAAAAATGTGGATGATGACCTTCTTCTGGGCAAAGAGATCCTATCCAGTGATATATTTGACCAGATATTTTGAAGACATAAGGTCCCCGTCTCTTGTTAACTGAGTGATCAATTTTGGCTACAAATGACGTCATGGCAAACATCTGGTTATAAGCTCGGATATGTTCCATAAACTGGTTGTTTTTGAACAGTTGTTGAATAAAAGCTGGTGGATCAGGAATTGGTGGCATGTAAATTTGTCCTCCTCCACAACATAGATGGTATTTTGCTTCCTTAGTATAATAACTGTCTTTGAGTCGTTCGTTGTACCAAAACAAACATCCACAGTGGCGACATTGTTGATCACAGTCACCCAAATCCATATAAGACGGCGTGTCATCTGAAAGAGGGAATAAATAAATAAGCCGGAGAATGAGCAAGAAAGTTACATGGTTTAATAAATCCTCATAAATAAATAAAAAGAAGAAAATGAATAGCTCCTACCTCTAGCATATGCCGTGTTCGTGCTGAGATTCTGGATGTTGGTGGATGGGGAATTTGTATTTATGTTGACACGACATATGCTTGTTGTAGCTGGTGTATATCGTTGATGACAGTCACCCAAATTCATATAAGACGGCGTGTCATATGAAAGAGTCAATAAATATACCGAAGAACGAGAAAAAAAGTTACATATTTTAGTAAATCAACATGAATCATAAAAAAAAGAGAAAACAAATAGCTCTTACTTCTGGCATGTGCCATATTCACGCTGAGATTCTGGATGTTGGTAACCGGGGAATTTCTATTTGTGTTGGCACGAAATATGTTGGATGTAGCTGGTGTATATCGCCTTCTTATGCTTCTAGTAAACAAAGTGTCCTCTGGATGTAGAGCTAATAAAGAGCTTGTATTCTTTCTTTTCCGACCAATATTAACAGTTCTACTGGATAATGCTTCTTCTGCCCTTGTAACCAATGGAGACTGTGTATTTTTTTTCTTATCCAAATGTCAGCAGTAGTGTTTTTGTTAGCAGTGACTGCTATTGACAAAAAAAGGTAACTCAGTTTAATAAGTTAACCTAATCTCACCTTTCAAATACAAATTATTACCCCAAAAAAAACTCTGAAAAAGGTAATTACCCTGATTGAATATAAACTCAGAATTGCAACGCCTGTTCTCCTAGATATTGTTTAGAAAGCTTACGATCGCAGGTCTAATAGTGCAATCTTTAGTATAGACACACAAATACGCATGGTTTAGTGTTGTCAACAGTAGTCGGCGTACGATATTTTCCGAAGTATCTGAAAAACCATAAAATACAGGATTTCAGTGTCAGTCAATAAAGCATAAATTATTCATACAATATACTTTGAAAAACAACAATAACTACCTTTACTTTGTATAAACTCAGTACTGCATTTCTCGTTTTCCTAAATGTTGTTTGGAAAATTTATGATCGCGTGTCTAATGAATGAGTCTTTAGTATCCAGACTCATATACGCATGATTTCGTGTTCTCACCGATTGCCGCCATTTGGTATTATTTGTAATGTCTAAAAAAGAAAAAAGTACAAAACATTAGTGTGAAACAAAGTAATTTCTATCAATGCTATTGTAGTTTTGCATTTATATAATGACATTTATAAATATTGCTCTATCACTCAGCATAATTAAATTTAGGGTTTTTTTATGTTTCTTTTTTTTTGTTAAAAAAAAGTCAGACTATATGACATGGGTGGCACAATGTTTTGAATAAGTGGTTTATTCTGCATGCCAACACAGAATGCCACGTGTATTAATTAAACCACATGTCATGTCTTCTTTGAGGATGAGTGTATGTTCATATTCTATATATAACTCAATGTTATACCAATTATGTGTTATAATACTTTCTATTCTTTAACCTACTTTCTCTAAGAACATGAGTAATGCACAATCACCGCTACTTCAAGAACTGGCACGCGCTGCCAATTCACACAACATTAAGGATCAACTGTTAGTCTTGTTTGAAAGGGAAGTCATTGAAGATAGACAGAATATGCAAAATTACTACAGGTTATCTAACAAATTAAATGAAGCTGTAAGGATGAGAGACGGATATATTAATGAGATTCAGATGTCAAACGACTCTAATCAAGTTGCTGATAGTATTGAAATTCTAAAGCGGATACAGATAGATGATATACAAATGGCTTCTCGTCTAATGGTGACGGGTGGAGAAATGCAGACTAAAGTGCTCGAAAAAAACAATTTTATTATGCGTTTAAAGCTGGATTAGGAAACTGGAAAATGTAGTAAGAGTTTATAATAAAAAAGACGGCCGCATATGTTTGTGTAACCTGAGTGTTTGTCTTATATCTGTATCTGCCATGTCATATAATAAAAGAAATTCTTCTTTTTTAACTGTTAATTTTAACCACGTATAGCAGGATGTTACCTGTCAGCGTCGGATACTGAACTCCATGATTGTCTCTATTCTTGGGTATTCCAAATTCAAATGACCAAAAGTCATCGTCGCATGCATTCCTAAATCGCAATGAAACTTCAGCAGCATGCTCTTCTGATGGAGCAACACATGTCATCGCATTTTGTTTGATACTAATGCTTTCAGCTACTGCACTGAACGGCTCAAATCTATCAGCAGGCATACATGGAGAAACCATGTCATACAAAAACCGTTTACCAACACCTGCCAAAAGCAGGAAACAAACTTAGTAAATAAGCTACATGAAAATAAGATCTTATTACCCAGTAACAACTCAATAAGGTGTGTATCTAGTCGCGACATAGAGTCTGATTTGACATTAGCGGTAGGCAAATTCCTAAAGCGCTCAAAAACCGTTAAAATAGGATTACAATATCGGTTTGGCAGGCTACAGTTTTCATTAGTATCAGCAGGTTCAGTAGGAGGATCAATCGATGTTGGAAGCCCGCTAGCATTAGCAAACACACTCAAGAAAGTAGGCAACAAACAACGCCGCACATTTTTGCAAAAACCGACATCCCGAATACTTTCAGCAGGCACCTCAAACCTTCCTCTATGAACATCTGCAAAGAGCCAAAAACCCAGAAAAACAAAAAAGTAAACTGTTAGTGGAACAAACCTCTAAGCATAAAGAAAACCCAATCATTTACAATACCTTTTTCAACAAGAGTTTTAGCCTTTTGTTGAACACCAGATGATGTGCCAATGATTTCAACATGATCCCCTATACAATTAAATACAACAGGTTCCAAATTAATAGATAAGCAATAGTAATATGAGCTTTAAAAACAACCATTCAATACCTGTCATATGGCACTGCATTCCGCTTGTAAACTGAGACTGCTCGAATTTTGTTTTCATACTCTCAACCAACACCAAATACGTAGGTCCTCTAAAGAATTTCCAGTCAACTGGAAAAAAACGCATAGCTCTAAATGGAACCTAATATGATGAATGTGTTTGGAGCCTACACAATCATTGAACTACATGGGCTAACTCCTATACCCAAACTTACCTAATTAATACAGGAAACATAACTATCCAACCATAAAACAACATATTAGCATATATACAACCTAAAATGCATAACCAACAACATATAACCTAGAATTAAGTAAACCCTAAAACATAAAAACAACACCCCAAAATCTATGAATTTAGCAATCACCCAAAACAACAACAATTAATTCAGATAAACCCCAAATAGAAAATCAACACCCTAAAATCTATGAACTTAGCAAAACCTAAAACACAAAAGCAACAACCAAAACCTATGAATTTACCAAATAAAAAACAAATAAACATACAAAATAAATAACGTAACCCTACCTGCAGAATTGATTTTTTTTTGTATCCAATTTTTGTTGTTGTTGATCTGGAAAAAGTGAAACGATTATGAACCCTAGAGTCTCCAACATATAAACTATCAAGGAAGATGGATTCGAGATGGCATTCATGCATGATGATAAACAGCCACCTGGATTCCATGAGTAGAGAGCAGCGAGAAGATATGTGAGAGAAGAGAGAGAACGATGTTAACGAAAAAAAAATTATATATACAGCTGGATCCGGATACGGGTCAACGTCCGGGTAACGACCCGAGACATTTAATGCGTAATTAATGTAGGTATACTGGCTTTTAATAAAGGTTTTAATGTCACCACCCGATAACATAATACTAGTCTAGACAATACCTAACATATACACGACTTGTATATATAAGCAAGCATAAAGTCTTTTCCTTGCTCGATGTGGGACTAAACTAAAACCATTCTTTTCTTTATCGAATTGTTATAATGTTATTCTCAAGATCCTTCGCTTCATTAATAACTTGTTAAAAAAATGATCTCTTCTTCTTTTATACTACCGAAACACCCTCTTTGCCAAACCTCTGCTTTTTCACCGAAATTGTAATTCTTAACAATGCAAACCATCTTAAACGTAGTCGATAAGATAAAAGAGCGAGAGTTGCATACTAAATCAGTTACGTGCTCCTTATAGAGTAAGACTTAGTTATATGGTAAGATAATAAATAAATTATCAGAATAGTACTTCGAATATCGTCTCAAAGAAGTTAATGGGTATTTACTTACTAATTAATCTTGTACAAATGTACAATTTGTTAAAAGTTCACAGCAAACACTTCAAGTGTTCGGGACACATAAAGTTCACAGCAAAACATATAATAATGTGTACTATATAAGGCTAACGATCCTCTAAATAAGCTTAAACAAAGACGTCTAATCACATTAACTAGAAGACACACTATTCACTAATTTCAAGATATAAAAGAAATAAAAAGTAGATATAAACCAAAGATCGATTGGATCTCTTGGTTAAAAAACCCTAAACTTATTACTTTGTAATTTTCTTTTCTAGCTCCTTGCTAGCTTTTAATGAATTTCTGCCGTTCAAAAAAAATACACCATCCTATATGTATAAGCACATATTATATGCATTACCCGATGTGGGATTGGATACTTAAAAAAGAACAAAAGATGATATGGAGGCAAATTAAACCCCATTTGTTATCAAAACTTAAAACAAGTGCTTACAAAAGTAACCACATAAGACATAAGCTTTTTGTTACGGTAATCAAAATATTAACGGATTAATTACTTCAAATGCATCTAACTTATCATTTTTTCTAGTTGTGTGTAACTTTTTTCCCAAATAAGAAGAAACAAAAAAAAAACTAAGAATTCATACAACTTGTCGATCTCGATATATCGAGATTGGTTATTTTTGCATAAACAACTACGTCTGTCGAGCTCAATACCATAACAATATTCTCAATTTATATGGCTCGTATGGGTGTTCACGGGGCGGTTCGGTTTGATTATAGTTTGTAAGATTTAAACTATCCATCGTGGGGCGGGTAATTAATTTTACTACCCGAAACCGAACCGAACTAAGCGGGTAACCTGACGTGCGGGTACCTGCGATTTGGTTCACGGTTAACCATTTAGACATTTAATCGAGTTTGTCGTATAAACATCAACATGGTCTAGAAGATAAAATGTTATTTTAGTAGTAAAATTAAATGACATTGAATAGATGAAAGTCACATAAAAATTATTCCGTTACAATAATTGCATCTAAATATTTATATATAACATTTAAAAAAAAAGATATTTATTCGACGTTTAGACTAAAAACAGGGAAACCGTGACTTAAAGATCTTTTTCCCGTCTATTTGATCTACAATAATCAATTTTCACAGATAATTGTTTAGTAATGTTTACATTATGAGTAAGTTATATAATAAAAGTTGTGTAATAATATAATTAATACGTAAAATTATTTGAATATTTAGTTAAAAAAATATATATATAATACACGGTTCGATTCGTTTAGGATATATTAAATAAAAACCGAAACATATTCGATTCAGTTAACCGTATATTTTAAAATAACAACCGAAGCCGATTCGATTCGGTTAATGCGGATATATAACCGTATATATTAAAATAAAAACCGAAACCGATTCGATTCGGTTAATGCGGATATATAACAATAAAAACCGAAACCGATTCGTAAGTTTCTTCGATTTCGGATCGGGTAAATGAGTTTCTTGGGTTTCGGATCGGTTTGTCGGTTTCTTGAATTTTTGGAACACCCCTGGCGGCTCATATCCACCACATTATATAAGTAAAGACAAATATCTTTGTGCACCCGATGTGGGACATAAAACTTGAAACAGGTTTCACCAAAGTAATCCAATACAAAAAGTTGTTCTAAAGACATACCCTTTGTATTATTGTAATCAGATAGGAGTATTATTTTTGTTTTTTAAAACTTTATTATAGAGACATAATAACACCTTTATTAAAATTTGCATATGATGGATTTGTATGTGTCAGAATTATGATTTAACAACTTTGTTGTGTGCTATTGAATTATGGGTACCCATATTGGTACCCCCCTTGCCCATGAATAGTGCTAAAAGGGTACAAAAGATTCTTTTTGTACCCTCCTTTTTACAGTGCAACGCAGTTTTTTATCAGTTTCTGTTCCGTAATTTTTGACAGTTTCATACTTTTGACCTGTTAAACTTTATATTTTTCGTTCCGTTTTTTCCGTGTCACTGTTTTATAACATATACAAAATTATAAAAATACAAAAAAAATAAAATACAAAAAAAAAACCGGAAAAAACCCGGGGGGTACAAATGATGATTTAGGAGGGTACATATATCATAAGCCATGAATTATATGGGACGAGGCTACCTTGTCCTTTTAACCGACACTATTAATTAACTTTTCTATGTGTGTCAAAACATAGACAAGAGTGCACAAACAAATGACCCCAAACACACTTTAAATAGATAAACCCAAGGTAACACTCAATACCCTAACAATGCTAACAAACCCAACCTAACCTTACAAAATAATATATTATTTGAAAATCTTATTTTATCTATGTATACATGTTCACATGGGCGGAGACAAAGGGGGCCCAAGGGGCAAGTGCCCCCCCTAGCGAAAAAAATTGTAGTGTAAATTTTTGAAAATATCTGATTTTTTTTCGTAATTTGCCCCTCCTAAGAATCATTTTGTAGTGTAGTTATTAAAAAATATCAAAGTGTGTCCCATCGAGCCAAACTTTCTGGCTCCGCCCCTGCATGTTCATAACAGTATGCACCATTCCATATGAAACAACATACCATTAGAGGAATTTGAAAGTTCCAAATATCTCAACACCATATTATTATTTATTGTAAAGGTAAAAACTTCAATACATAACAACAAACGCTTAAAACAAAGGGTATTCAGCCTTAACAAAACTCATCCCTAGACATCAAAACACATAAAACAAAAACGGAAATACTTAGGAATGACTACTCTTGCACTTCCATATCAGCCACAAAACCAGCCTTCAAAGCCGGCCCAACCTGAGCACGTGCCCACAAGGCTTCCAACTCCCCAAGAGTAATTGCATCACGGCCTACAATGACTCTCATATGCTCCAAAGACTTCATAGCACCTTCCACCTTACCTAACGCCTCCAACTCCGCCACTAACCTCCGTTTATTACTCAATGAGACCCTAAGTGCCGAGCAAAGATTGCACATCAAACTACCTAAAGATTCATCCCCATAACGCGAACGACCAAACATGTACTTCATCTTATCACCCAGCCTAGGGGATTCAGCAACCTCTAACAGCTTATCAAGGAAAAAGATGGACCCATTTTTACCAAATACAAATATCTAACAATCTATGTGAATAGGATACAATGTTGTGCACTATAATTTACATATAAATAATAACACTTAAAGCCCTTAAATCTTCCATAGGGGAATTCAAAAGACATAACCACCCATTTTGTAACTCCTATATCTTTAACTAGGAGACTTAATAGAGCATGGTCTGAAAAAATAACAGTCATATGCTTTCATTGCTTCGGCTATAAAGCAACACTGATTGCAGGTTTGCTAGGGACTATTATATATTCGTTCTACACACGGGAAGGCTCATACATTTACAGAAAAAAAAGAATAAATAACATGATCAGCTTACCTTCGCCAAAGTCCAAACAGTAACATCCGCATACGATTCCTAAAACCATAAATGCCGGGTAGTATACTCTAACTGTAAACACAAACACAACCACGTTACTTGGCCAACAAATACACACCCAAATATGCATCTTTCGGCCTCACATTGTAGAAACAGAAATCGAATAAAACCTACTCTTCATACAACTCATTCTAAAAATAACACACACATACAAAGCCAAATCATATTCTCAAACCACATGCACCAACAGATATACCAGCATTGAAAATAAATCTAAACACGGGAAACTAACCAATCAACATCTCTTTATCGAAAAAAAACATACAAACTACAACAACATAACAGAGGAGTTCACATTTGTTGTTCATCTTTTCTTAGATATAAAATATATCAACAATAGGATTCAAAAATTCAGAAGCAGCAACCAACTAACCAACAACAACGACACATCAAACAACAACATTCACAACATATTCAAACACATAAACAAATGCATACACAACAGACAAATAATTTCCAACACATTCAAAACAAAAATAAAAGACGTAAACAACAAAATCACTTCATTAATACCATAAAGTTACCATTTTATTAAAACCAGATTCTAACCCATTCATACAACTTTCATAGTTCAACTTATCATAGACCACAAACACAGATTGCCTAAACAAAAGACTAAACAAACATAAACCATAAAGAACTACACAAAAGAAACCCAACCCAACCCATAAAGAACATGCACCTCTTTGATCTCAATCTGCTCCTCTGCCTGAGTAATGCAATCATTCAAAGCAACCAACCTAACTTGTTCATCACGCACATCATCCCTGAGGCACATCGGTGTGTCAAAAACTTCACCAGGATCCGAAGAAGCTTCCAACTCCGCAATGAGTGCAGTCAACTGGGCCAACAAATTCCTAGAAGTTTGAACTTCCTTACGCATACGGTTAATGAAACGACAGCGATCGGAAATTTGTTGGTCAAAAAAGAACTTCATATACCTTCAGACAGACGTCTCCCCACTGAAATCGACCAAATCATCGATAACCCTTCTTGCAATTTGGTTTCCAGCAACGGGTCCTGCCATCTAGTATAAACTTCGATGAACTTGAAAGAGAGGAAAATTAGGACAAGATTGTAGTGGTGATGCAAGAAGTAAGATAGCGATGAGGTTTATATAGGAGATATATGTGGTGGAGATAAGAGGTTTGAACCATCATTGCACGCACAGTGGAAACGACGTCTCAGAAGTGATATGACGGTCAAGTGATAGGAGCAGAAACCGTATTAACTCTCACTTCCTACTATCCACAAAATAAACCCTCATGCTCCTACAAGACAACAAACTAAACCCTCAATCTCCTAAAAAAAACATTTACTAAACCCTCTAACTTAAAAAAAACCACAACCTAAACCCTCACACTCACTAACTAGACCAAACTCAACCCTTACAACATCCCTTTAAATAAAAAAAAACACCCAACACTTCTAAACAATTATCATAATAACATTACTATAACTTATTTTTTCCAAAAATTACGGCATTGGATCGCTAGCAACTTCTAAACACCCTAGCATACTTTTAAGAATACCCAAACCCTTATATAACGACACCACTTACACCATAACTAATAGAGATGTCAAAATAAGCAACACACAAATTAACATATAATTATAGCAACGCACATTACAACCACTCTACGCAAACATACATATTAAATTAGATAGCTAAAATTAAAACAATCCGCAATATAAAACGATCTAACAATCTGACTTTTCCCACAGACTCAACCCGGTGCAACGCACGAGTGTCGTCAAACCCCGTCTTAAATAATATAAAGTAATAAGATCATTAACTGTCTGTCACTAAAAAAATTTGTTGCTATGCACGGGTACTTTTCTAATCACATTAAAAAGCATGTCCTACAATTTTTATAAATGATATAAAGTAATAGGTTCTTCAATATCATAAATGATATAAAGTAATATAATGATATAAAGTAATAGGTTCTTCAATATCTTAAATGATATAAAGTAATAGGAAAAAATGATATAAAGTAATAGGTTCTTCAATATCTTAAATGATATAAAGTAAAGAAAAAAATTAAGAGCTTATACAAGTTATAAAGTAATAGAAATAAATGATATAAAGTAATAGAAAAAAATTAAGAGCTTATACAAGTTATAAAGTAATAGAAAAAAATTAAGAGCTTATCAAGGCCGTCTCTAAATTTATAAAAAATTTGAGGGACCTGGACGAAATCAAATAATGAGGCCTTTTCGAGAATAAATGTTGTATATAAAGTGTCACTGTTTATAAGATATAATACAATTAGTTATCTAAACATTCAACATATTACTAATTTAAGACATTTTCTCCTCTAAATACTTTTTTAACTTTCTCCTCTAAATACTTTTTTTTTTGAAAAATATGTGTACACATGCATATAACGGTTAACGGGACAAAATTTGAGGCCCTTAAAAGTTTTGGGGGCCTTGTGCGGTCGCCTACCTTGCATACCCTCAAACAGGGCCCGGAACTTATACAAGTCATCGTGTCGTGACAATGTGTTTTGTTACAATAACTTTTAACAAATTTCATTGCAACGACAAGATGACATAATACTGTTGTCAACACGTTAATGCCATATACACTACACTATATAATGTAAGCACAACTTATTTTTTTACTCGATGTGGGATGGACAACTTAATTCCTATCACAAAACTAACCACGCACAAAAAAAATTGTTGTGAGGACATAACCCCCTTTGTTGTCACATTTCAAAATAGATATAATAACACCTTTTATAAATGTTCATCTTGTACCTATGTAGTTTATTTAATTAATGTTTTAACACAACTTATTTAATGTTTAAGACCATCTTGATCAATAATCATAAAACTGATATTTTAATGGTACTAACTACAAAGCTAGTTCTCAGCTTTCTAGAAGACTACTTACTGATCGGCATCCGGAGATTCGGTATTAGCATTTGAAGTCTCAAAACCAACATTTGCTCTTATTGTTGGTTTGGTTGATATGAGGCGAGATCATAACAATGTCATATCAGGGAACAAAAGAACACATACTAGCTATCTATTTTTCATTAAATAATAAAAAACCTTATTTTCCACCTCTTTTTTTAAAATTAAATATCTTGTAAACGATAAATCGTCAAACGACAAAAAATACACCATCGCGACGAGATTTAAATCATCTTTCTATAGAGGGGCACTTTTATATAGTTTCGACGAACATTTTTCGATTTTTTTTTTCCAGTCACGTCTGAAAAAATCACATGTGATTTGTAGCAGAATCACATGTGATTTCATAAAATCACACGTGATTTGTGATACAAATCACATGTGATTTTTCCAGACGCAACTAAAAAAATCGATTTCATATACTTTTGATGATTTTTTAGTGTTAAAATTTTCGCGAAGAAAAATTACACGTGATTTGTAAAATCACTTGTGCTTTGTTGTTTTTAAAAATCACGTGCTATTTCATAAATCGCATGTGATTTCACAAATTCACTTATGATTTTTAAAGTAATAAATCACGTGTGATTTCATAAATTCATAAATTGCATGTGAATTTACAAATTTACGTGTGATTTTTCAAGTAATGAATCACATGTGATTTTTTCGAATCACGTGTGATTTTTTCTGGGCGAAAATTAAAAAAAAAAGTTCGTCGAAAGTATATAAAAGTGTCCGTCTATAGAAAAATAATTTAATTATCTTCGCGATGGTATAATTAAATTAGCGTAATGATTAACGGTTTGAGAGATATGTTAATTTTAAAAAATATGATGAAAGTGAGTTTTTTAATTAAATAAACATATGATTTAATATAAGCCGTTATATGAAAATAAAATGGATGAATTAGATTGAATGATTTGTTCTTTAATTGGACATTGTTCTTTATAGATATTTTCTCTTAGTCTTAAATCATATATGATA